>JAODAL010007775.1:0-122602 GCA_025379985.1 Phyllomedusa bahiana | reverse complement strand
ATTAGATTAATTTGGAAATTCCCGGGGAAATACAATAATTCAAATTCTGAAACCTATTCTCATTGGTCGGCATAAACCAGCCAATCAGAATAGGAGCGACAGTGAACCATTAAAACCTATGGGGAAGATTCCAATCTGAATCCACGTGGGATAATTCAAAATACAGTAAAAAGACAGAAAAGAGCTGATTGGCTGAGCAGCGGGGGCTTGGCTAGCTCGGCCAATCAAGAATAGGAGCGACAAAGACCCATTCTAGTCTATGGAGAAGTTTAGACCAATCAGAATCCCGGCGGGATAGGATATATAATGGGACATTGGTCGCTCCTATTCTGATTAGTCAATTTCCTCCATAGGTTATAATGGGACATTGTCGCTCCTATTCTGATTGGCTGGTTTAAATGCCGACCAATTGAGAATAGCTTAAACAATTTGAATTACTGTATTTCCCGGGCGATTCTCTCTATCGCAATTCCCTATGTAGCGCCGGTCTCGGCGACAAACGTTTTGTTTTGGGTTTTTAACTGCTTTATTTGTAAAGAAGGGTTCTCCTCTTTATCTGATAATGTTTGACACTTAATAAAAATTATTTTTTGATTAATACTTCATGCCGCACGGCGCTGAGAGCTGAGATTTCAGTGCGCCCATCTCTCCATAACTATAATGGAGAAGTAGCTCGCGCTCTGATTGGCTGGGATAGCCAAGCACCCCTAGCTCAGCCAATCAGCTTTTTTTCTGTCTTTTTACTGTATTTTGAATTATCCCGCCGTGAATTCTGATTGGTCTAAACTTCTCCATAGACTAGAATGGGCTTGTCGCTCCTTTTTCTGATTGGTCAATTATTCTCCTAGGCTAAATGGGTCTCTGCGCTCCTATCTGATTGGCTGAGCTAGCCAAGTCCCCGGAGCTTAACCAATCAGCTCTTTTCAGCATTTTTACAGTATTTTGAACTATCCCGCCGTGGATTCTGATTGGTCTAAACTTCCCCATAGGTTTTAATGGTTCACTGTCGCTCCTATTCTGATTGGCCGGTTTATGCCGACCAATCAGAATAGCTTACTGAGTTTGTTTTATGTATTTTTTATTTTGTAGGTTTCAGCTCTTTTCCTGAGAATGTTGAACGCCTTTATAAAGGCGATTTTTTATTCATACTCTGCACCGACATGTGGAATGATTTCTCGTTGTTTTCCAGCCTGTCTCGCATCGGAACTGTTTTTCGGCGCAGCCCCGCACTGCGCCCATGTTCCCACACTGTGCCCCACACACACTGGCGAGGCGCAGGGAACTTTTCCCCGGCGGCGAATCATAGGCGCAGCACCGCACTGCACCTCGGTCCCCGCACTGCGCCCCATACACTGGCCAGGCGCGGCTGACTTTTCCCCGCATGTATGACCGCACTACCTCCGGCGCCGAATCCTAGGCGCAGCGCTGCACTGCGCCTCGGACCCGCACTGCGCCTAAAACACAGGCGAGGCGAGGCGCGGCGGACTTTACATGCTATGTATGAGCGCGCCCCGGCCCGGACATAAATCAGGCGCAGATTCCGCCGGAAAACTAGCGGAAAGGTGCGCCCCGACCCGTCGGGATTCATACATGTGGCCCTAGGTGTTTAATTAGTTCCTCCATGGAGGCTGATGTAGTTGAGATCTCAGATGCAGCCTTAACCCAGGACATTACTATGTACAAACAAAAAAAAAACAGCAGCCACACAGTCTTTCTAGCCCCAAACCTTGTCTGTTAGCAGTAAAAAAAAAAAATTAGGCATCCGGCCCTTTAATTGTCGCTGCTATACGTTCTATGCACTGTTGCATGCACCACAACTTGTGCCCTAGTGTAGGGAGTGACAGATGTGTGTGATCAGGGCAGTTCCTAGGCGAAATTTCACTCAGGGCGAGGTGACGAGATTTTGCCCCCCCCCCCCCTCGTAACATATGGCACCACAGTGCGACATATTGCATCACAATAAACCACAGCCAAAATATACAAAAAGCTTTACCACAATTTGCTACATTTAAAACTACTAAATAATAGTCATACAGTTACCAAATAACACCGCTACACCAACCAGAATCCCAAGACCACTAAGACCACATATCACCAGCACACAGTGACCGAATAATACCACCACACCATGACCACATATCACCAGCATATAGTGACTGAATAATACAAACTGACCATTACTGAATACAAACCATTATACTACAACCAATATTACCGCCATACAGTGACCATACAATGATGGATACCAGCTGTACACAGGCTCTGCAGACATATAAGCGATTACAGTAAAGTTATTTTTAGTGACTCACAGGAGACATCTCTGAAGAGTTGTTCTCTTCTCTTCTTCTTCTTCTCCATCTGTTCCAGACACCATGACGACTACTCCCGACTCTTCACTGTAAAATTTACAAAACAAACATCTTAAGACTCCTCACTTTATCAGCATTTCTTTACAATTTCCTATCTCTATACAAATGCCTCATCTATAGCACCTCATATGATAGCCATGTAATATGCCCCCTGTAGCCACGTAGTGGCCCCCTGTAGCCAGTAGATGCCCCCCTGTCGCCAGTGATGCCCCCTTTGTATCCAGTGATGCCCCTGTAGCCAGTGATGCCCCTGTAGCCATTGATGCCCCTGTAGCCAGTGATGCCCTTCTGTATCCATTGATGCCCCCTGTAGCCAGTGATGCCCTCTGTGGCCAGTGATGCCCCTCTGTGGCCAGTGATGCCCCCCTGCAGCCAGTTATGTCCCCCCTGCAGCCAGTGATGCCCCCTGTAGCCAGTGATGCCCCCCCCCATAGCCAGTAGATGCCCCCTGTAGCCAGTGATGCCCCCCTTGTAGCCAGTGATGCCCCCTGTAGCCAGTGATGCCCCCTACAGCCAGTGATGCCCGTAGCCAGTGATGCCCCCTGTAGCCAGTGATGCCCCTGCAGCCAGTGATGCCCCCTTAGCCAGTGATGCCCCCCCTGCAGCCAGTACATGCCCCCCTGCAGCCAGTGATGCCCCCCTGAAAGCCAGTGATGCCCCCTGCAGCCATTGATGCCCCCTTGTAGCCAGTGATGCCCCCCTGTAGCCAGTGATGCCCCCTTGTAGCCAGTAATGCCCCCTTTGTAGCCAGTGGTGCCCCCCCCCTGCAGCCAGTGATGCCCCCCTTGTAGCCAGTGATGCCCCCCTGTAGCCAGTGATGCCCCCCCTTGTAGCCAGTGATGCCCCCCCTTGTAGCCAGTGATGCCCCCTGTAGCCAGTGATGCCCCCCCCCCCCTGTAGCCAGTGATGCGCCCCTGTAGCCAGTGATGCCCCCCCTGTAGCCAGTGATGCCCCCCTTGTAGCCAGTGATGCCCCCCTTGTAGCCAGTGATGCCTCCCTGTAGCCAGTGATGCCCCCCCCTGTAGACAGTGATACCCCCCCTGTAAGTAATTATAAAATAACAAAATATTACTTACCAGACCTCGGTCCGCGCGTCCAGCTCCGGGAGCTGCTGAGCTGTGTAAGCGGTGTGACATCATCACGCTGCTTACGCTGCACGCAGCTCCCAGAGATCTCCTCGGCGGCAGAGCTGAGCACCGAGGAGATCGAGCGTCACAGGGGCGTTGTTTAAAACCGTGCGCCCCTGCGATGCTGTGTATGTATCGGCGCTCAGTGAGCGCCGATACATACAGGGGAGCAGCTGCTGGCTCTGCGCGACTGTTATAAAACAGCTGCGCAGAGCCAGGGGCGAACCTCCGGGCGGGCGAGGCAGGCGGCGCCCCCCTCGGGTGAGCTGAGCCTCGGCGCCCCGGGCGATCGCACGCCTCGTCCTCCCCTAGGAACGGCCCTGTGTGTGATAGCAGGTGGAGGTTAGCAATTAGGGATCTTGGTAGGCCAGACTGAAAAGAAGCTATGAGGGTTGTGAGTGTGCCTGATCATCCGTGGTTGCGTGTTCCAGAGAACTGGTGAAATCTTGGAGACGAGCATGGGAGATTCGGATGATTGAGGAATGTAACCTGATCAGCAGCAGAGCAGAGAGAATGGGCAGAATGGTAGACAGAGATGAGGGAGAAGATGTAGGTGGTGCAGCACTGTGGAGAGATTTATGGGTGAAAGCAATTAGTTTATTCTGTACTCGGTACTGGATGGGCAACCAGTGCAGTGAGTAACAAAGGGTAAAGGCATCAGTATAGCGGCTGGAAAGAAAGACGAGCCTGGCTGCTGCATTCAGGACAGATTGGAGAGGGGAGAGTTAACAGAGAGGGAGACCTGATAGGCCCAAAGGGGTTTTCAGTATCAAGATGAGAAAGAATAAGAGCAATAATGAGAGTTTGAGTTGTTATCACAGTGAGAAAAGGTCAGATTCTGGAGATGTTCTTGAGGTGCAGGTGGCAGGAGCGGGCAAGAAATTGGCTTTAGGGAGTGAAGGACAGATCAGAGTCTAGTATAACCCCCAGACAGCGGGTCTGCTGTCTAGGACTTATGGTGTTATGGTGGTATGGTGTGAAGTGAGTGCCCAGTTCTTCAGCACAGATGTCAGTTAACGGGGCCTGAGCTTTAGGCTTGAGGAAGGAATTGAAGATGTCAAACAGGCATTTTGGGTTGTTGTGTACTGTTGAGATGAGGGAAGTGAAATATTTTTGTTTGGTGCAGTGAAGTGCGGTGTGATAAGTCCTGAGCATGATTTTGTAGTGAAGAAAGTCTGCAGGTAGCTTTGACTTGCTCCACAGATGCTCAGTACACCTGGAACATTTCTGCAGAAAGCAAGTCTGAGGCGTGTGCCAAGGCTGTCTGCGTCTGACTCTGGTGGTGCGGTGTGTAAGTGGTGCCAATATGTCCAGGGTGGTTGAGAGAGTTTCATTATATTGTTTGGCAGTCAGGACAGGAGATTGGGGACAGTGAGGACTCTATGGGGTCTATCAGTGTTGATGGAGAGGAGATTTCGGAATATGTGATAGGCAGGTGTGTCCAGAGAAGGCTGAGAATTAGTCATAGTGAAGGAGATAAGGTTATGATCAGAGAGCGCATAAGGAGAATTAGTGAAATTAGAAATTGATGAGAGATGACAGAAAACAAGATCAAGTGAGTGGAAGGGAGGGTCTGTAAACTACAAGAGGCCAAGAGAAGATGTGAGTGAAAGAAACTGAGAGGCGGAAAGAGACATGGTGTCATCAATGGGGATGTTGAAATCACCCATGATGAGTGTGAGTATTTCAGTAGAGAGGAAGTGAGGGAGCCATGCAGCAAAATGAACCAGAAACTGGCGGGGTGAGCCCGGGGGTCTCCCGAAAGAGTCTAAGAGTGTGGACCTCAAAGGTGGGGAAGTAAGGGAGGGTGAGGGAAGAATGACCTGGTAAGTGCAGTGTGGAGAGAGAAGTATGCCAACTCCTCCACCCTGCCTGTTGTCAGGTCTGGGGGTGTGGGTGAAGTGTAGGCCGCCATAGATGAGTGCAGCAAGGGAAGCGGTGTCAGATTGCTGGAGCCATGTTTCAGTGAGAGCTAGCAGGTTGAGGAAGTCAGAAAGGAACAGGTCATAAACAGCAGTGAGTTTGTTACAGACAGATTGGGAGTTCCACAGAGCACATTTAAAAGGGGCAGAAAAAGATGTACAATGCATAGCAAGCGAGTTAGCAGAATTTCTATGTGAGTCAGAGGAGGAGGAGGGATGAGCAGTAAAGGAGGTTGTGCCGGGGTTAGGGTAGATGTCCCCTGTAGCGAGAAGCAGGTGAAAGAAATGAGACAGCAGATAGTTTAGTGATGTATATGAGTGGTGTTTCTGTGGCACTATGTAAGCAAGTGGTTTCTGGTAGTTGAAAGGGGAAAATAGCATGTGGGATGTACACATGGGTGAGGGAAGAAGGGAATAGCTGATGTGGATAAAATTTTCTAGGGGTATGTCTGGGTGGTGGGATAGGTGGCAGATGGCTGAAAGATAGATTGCAGCAGTGAGAATAGTAAATAAGGCGTATTTTAAAAAGACCAGTTACTCACAAAAAAGGCAATCCTCCTAGCCTCCTTATGCTCACTTCTGTTTCATTTCTGTCATATTTCTGTAGCTCATGTCACTTTCAAATCATGCCACTTCCAAATATTGCATGACAATAGATGGCACATAGACCATCGGTCACATAGACCTGAGCAGTCTAACTTATATTAGGCTAAGTGGAGTTCATTGATATAATTAGTAAACCCAGGTTTCGTAAATGGGTGGAACTACAAATGGCACTGCACAGAGAAGACACTTCAAGGAGAATATCTGGAATCAATGGCTACACAAATAAACACAGGGGAATTATGGAAGACTGAGCAGGGGTGAAGACAGACACATACCATTAAAACAAAGCAGGTCAATTAAACAAATAATGCTGTGGGCTTGCTGGGGATTGCTGTCCAACAGAAGCACATACAATTAAAATAAAGCAGGACAATTACACAAATAATACTGTGGGCTTGTTGGGGATTGCTGTCCAACAGAAAAACATATCTGTGAACAGATGAAGAAAAATGTGATCAGATGGAAGTAGGGACTCTGAACTGTGCTCTGTTAATTTCTGTCATATTTTTTTTAGCTCATTTCACTTTCAAATCATGCCACTTCTAAATATGGCACAACAATGTATGACACATAGACCATCGGTCACATAGACCTGAGCTTTCTAAATTATATATTATATAATGTAAATATATGGGTAAATATATGGTAAGAACTTTGACAACATTGATGAGCTGGTTGAATTCTTTAGTTTTATTAAATGTCTGCTTTGATCCGTCTCTTCTTCTTAGAATGGTTCTACAAAGTGTCTCTCTACTGTAATTGGTAGCAAGCAACCATGGTCTTGGAGAAACCTTGCAAGTGTTCATTGTCCCACATGAGTCTGTGCAGTGCCAGAAAAGAGATGCTCTTTGTATGTATTCTCACTTGTGGCCAAGGGATAAGGATCCTGATCAACACCCCCCTATTAACACATAACGCTGTAGCAAGATATATTAATATTAGTTGTCTAAACTTGACAGCTTCTTTATTTATAGACAGAAAAGATAAATGGAGAGATGTATAATAGATATATGTAGTAGTTTTCATGTAAAGCCAAATTTATAGAACAATGGCTAGTAGTGCAAGGGTGTTTCCACACCTAGCATTTTTTGGAAAAGTACCTGAATAAACATCAGAAAGCAAAGACCAATATTACTGCCATATAGTGCTATAGTGGTACATAGGTGCTCTACAGACTGAATATTGCCTTCATACAGTGACCATGTAGTGGTAGATACATGTACAAAGACTCCACAGACTACATAACCACCATACAGGTTCCATATAGTTGAAGATATCAGTGTACACAAACTCTGCAGATTTATAAGTGATTACAGTTCAGTTACATCTTGTGACTTACAGGTGGCGTTTCTCTGGTGAGTCGTTGATTTTCCCTTTTGTTCTGCATTCTGTCCCGACCACCATGATGACTTCTCCCAGCCGCCACTCGTCCCTGCACATTTGAACACAAATATCTTTCAATCCTCACTTTTCCAGCACACTCCCTGCCCCCTACCTCTGTACAAACTTCCAAGAGGTGGCAGAGGGGTATAGGCCATAGCTTAGAGGCCCAGTCTCCTAGAGGGGAGGAACAGAGGATTCACCCCCTGGAGATTTTGTTACAGCTATGGCCTGTACCCCTCAGAATCATGTTACCAGGAAGGTAGACCGCATAAGATAGGTTGGTAAGCCGTAAGGTAGGTAGGTTGGTAAGCTCCAGGTAGGTAGGTGGGCAGTACATAGGCCCCAGGTAGGTAGGCAGTACATAGGCCTCAGGTAGGTAGGTAGATTGGTCCTAGGTAGGCAATAGTTAGGCAGGTCTCAATTAGATAGACAGGCTACAGGTAGGAAAATTGGTCCTAGGTAGGCAGTAGTTAGGCAGATCTCAATTAAGTAGATAGGCTATATGAAGATAGGAAGATTGGCCCTAGGTAGGCAGTAGTTAGGCCCTAGTTAGGTAGGCATCCCCACGGTAGGCTGTAGGTAGGCCCCAAGTAGTTAAGTAGGCAGTAGGTGGGCCACAATTAGGCTTTAGGTGGGCCCCAGGTAGCTAGGTAGATAGGCTATAGGTGGAGCCCACATAGGTAGGTAAATAGGCTATAGAGAGCCCCAAATAGGCAGGCAGGCTTTAGTTAGGCTACACAGAGCCCATTTAGGTAGGCAGGGTTTAGGTAGGCTATAGGGGCCATATATAGTCAGGCAGGCAGGTTCTAGGGAAGGCTAAAGGGGCCATATATAGTCAGGCAGGCAGGGTTTAGGTAGGCTATAGGGACCATATATAGTCAGGTGGGAAGGGTTTAGGTAGCTATAGAGGCCATATATAGTCAGACAGGCAGGGTCTAGGGTAGGCTATAGGGGCCATATATAGTCAGACAGGCAGGGTCTAGGTAGCTATAGGGGTCATGTATAGTCAGGTTGGAAGGGTTTAGGTAGCTATAGGGGTCATATATAGTCAGACAGGCAGGGTCTAGGGTAGGCTAGGTAGTCGGGCAGGTAGGGTCTAGGTAGCTACCGGGGACATATATAGTCAGGCAGGGTCTAGGTAGCTAGAGGAGCCATATATAGTCAGGCAGACATGTTCTAGGTAGCTAAAGGGGTCATAGGTAGCTATATGGGTCATATATAGGCAAGCAGGTAGCTATAGGGCCCATATATAGGCAGAAGGGGCATAGACAGGCTACATTAATGTTAAAAAATAAGAAATAACTTATTCACCTGTGCCACGGTCCCTCGATGCGACCAGCTCAGCTCCTGATCAGTCTGTGCTCGGGGCGGGCGGCGTAATGATATGATATCATTGCGCCACCCATGTCGGCACTGTGGGGCTTAAGCCTAGCAGGCAGTTTAGCAGCGCGGAGCGATAGCAGCACCGAGCTATGGCAGCGTGGAGCAACGCTAGCGCTCCCCTCTGCTAACACCGCTAAGTCCCGGGCCCTGGGGCAGCTGCTACGTCTGCTACCCCGGCAGTTACTCCTCTTATTTAGGTAGATAGATAGATAGATAGATAGATAGATAGATAGATAGATAGATAGATAGGTAGATAGATAGAAAATGATATGCTTGGTGAAACATTGCTTCATATGTAAAGAAACCTTAAAGGGGTTATTCCATCTTGTGGTTTTAGTTCTGAGGCCATATTCTATCTCACTATAATCCAGCCTCAGAGAACTGGGAGATGACCTACCTCATTGTGCTTGATAATATTCAGAACCTCCTATAAAAATGAATGAAGAGAACTGCACAAGTACAGCTTTCTCCCCATTCTCTGAGGCCAGCTCATAGTGAGCCGAACTCAGACCTAAACTTATGAGATGGGAAAACCCCAATAAGAACAGTAGAATTCATTACATTCCTTGCCTACATTACACATGTAGCAAACAATAACTTAACATTTAGCACATTATTATAACTACAATGGACTACAATGATATAAATAACGATGCCCCAGTCATATTAACGGTTGCTTTATCTGTATTTTTGCATTTATTATCAGCACAGCATTTGCAAGTTCTGCTCTATTTAAAGTTTAATTATATTTTCAGGCGTCATGCAAATGTATTGCTTTCTTTTAGTTGCTCAAATGCTGAAACTGGTGATGGATTTGTTTTAACCTATTGCTTTTTTTATATTACCGGCAGGATTTGCACATATATCTTGGAAAATCATGGAGAACACTTCAAAAAAGACAATCTATCTAAATCTGAAAATTCAATTTATTTTTAACTTTTACTTCCAAGAGTATTAAATTCAAATGTTGGAGCAAGGTAATACGTGTCCACGATAATAATCAAAAGGCACATTTTTAATATATTTAATATAATTACAACACTGTCACTTTTTAAGCAGTGTGGTTATGTATCATAATCTATTGCCATATGCAATTATATACTATACTAAAAATGACAAAGATAGGATAAAATAAATGCTATCTTCATCTAGATATTTACAGTAACTTTTTAATTTCATTAAGATTCTTTCTTTATTTGCAGAATTAACCATTTTGCTCCCAGAGGTTATTGGACACTTTGCACCTCTGGTAGCCAGGAGAATCTTTGCAATTCTGTCATGTACTATGAAAATAAAATCTAAATTGCAAAATTATACTAAGCGTCCATACTGAGATTTTCTGCAAGTAGACAGCTAGAGATGAGCGATCACTAAAAAAATCTTGATCGAGTTTTCGATCTCAATCAATCGCTGATTTCCATTAAAGTCAATGGGAGAAGATGATCAGGTTAATTTTTATACCCAAAAAAGTGAGAAGGAACTGGAATTACCATCCATAACAGTAAACTGGATACGTGGTACAACTTAGGGAACACAATTTGGCTCTAAAACTCACAGGAAAAAAAATTCACAGGCTAGAATCATTCATTCCTTTCAATGGCTAACTGAAAAGATGAGGACTGTGTAGCTATATGAGGTACAGCGGTAGCAGCTGCTATGGGGCCCCTTTGACACATAAGAAGACATCGGTATTGGAAATGGCACATGGTAACTGGCAGGAGCCCTCTATCACTTTTTTCACAAGGGCCCAAGAACATATCATATATGTGGTGGCAGCAAGAACATTCCAACGGAGAACATGGAGGTTCAGCTGCCAGGGCTGTAGTTATAGGGTTTGCAGTGGTAGCCAGGGAAGCTGTCAGTCATCCTTTCAGGACCCCATGCAGCTAAATCAAATGGGGCCCTCATCCATTACTAATTCCTATTTTTAACATATCACTGGGACCCTTTTTGATTAGAGCCACTGACAGGAGTACTGCCCTATTGGCACCCCTGGCACCCCTTTAACAGTAGCCTGATACCAAAACCAGCAAAAATGACCTTTTGGACAAAATTTGCATGAATGAGTATTTGAAATAAAAAAAATTCAATAAGACCATTGATTTTTTTTCAATGTCTAACGTGTATTTCAAATTGTAAAGAAGATATGCTACAGTTTACTAGTCGGTGACATTGGCATCCGGGCAAAAAAATCATCAGAGATCCATGCTTGATCTATTTTGACAAATGTCAAACGTTCCACATTCTCAGGGGAAAGATGGATACGTTTGTTAGTTATCACTAGAGATGGGCGAAGTTCTCAAAAATTCGGTGACTTCGCCGTATTTCCCGACAAAATTCGTTTCGGTCCGAATTACTTCGGGACGAATCGCGTTAAAAGACAGCTATTTCCAGGCTGCACAGAGCCTGCAGGGTGCTGTAGAACGTTGTGCCATGCTTAAATATGCAGAGGGAGCTTGGTTTGGTCTTCATACAATGTTGTGTTTTAGTGTGACACGCATATGACTGCTGCCGCTCGTAGATTCGCTTCACTATAAAATTTCATGGGCACTTAAGAGGGAAAACTGACCAAAAAACTCAAGCGGGAATGTAGCCTGATAAAGTCATGGCAGCGACAGCTGGAAAAAAACAAGCTGAGGGCTCTGGTGGCAACATCAGTGACAGAGGGTGGAGGTGACGGCATCAGCCACAGCAGCATGAGGTCACAGAGTGCCACAACGACATTCTGGAGGTGGCAAAAAACAGGAGTAGGCCACAGAGTGGCACAATGACACAGTGTGTAGGTTACGGCAGCAGCCACAGCAGCAGCATGAGGTCAGACAGTGGCAGAATGACATTCTGGAGGTGGAAAAACAGTAGTAGGCCACAGAGTGGCACAATGACAGAGAATGGAGGTCACGGCAGCAGCAGCATGATGTAACAGATAGGCACACGTGAACAGTATGGAGGGCATGGCAGCAGCCCTACAGCAGCAGCTGGAGGTCAGACAGTGGCACAATGACATTCTGGAGGTGGCAAAACAGTAGTAGGCCACAGAGTGGCACAATGACAGAGAGTGGAGGTCACGACAGCAGCAGCATGAGGTCAGACAGTGGCACAATGACATTCTGGAGGTGGCAAAAACAGGAGTATGCCACAGAGTGGCACAATGACACAGTGTGTAGGTTACGGCAGCAGCATGAGGTCAGACAGTGGCACAATGACATTCTGGAGGTGGCAAAAACAGGAGTAGGCCACAGAGTGGCACAATGACAGAGAGTGGAGGTCACGGCAGCAGCAGCATGAGGTCATAGAGTGGCACAATGACACAGTCTTGAGGGCACGGCCGCAGCCACAGCAGCAGCATGAGGTCAGACAGTGGCAGAATGACATTCTGGAGGTGGAAAACAGTAGTAGGCCACAGAGTGGCATAATGACAGAGAATGGAGGTCACGGCAGCAGCAACATGAGGTCAGAGAGTGGCACAATGACACAGTGTGGAGGGCAAGGCAGAAGCCCTACAGCAGCAGCATGAGGTTAGACAGTGGCACAATGACATTCTGGAGGTGGCAAAACAGTAGTAGGCCACAGAGTGGCACAATGACAGAGAGTGGAGGTCACGGCAGCAGCAGCATGAGGTCAGACAGTGACACAATGACATTCTGGAGGTGGCAAAAACAGGAGTAGGCCACAGAGTGGCACAATGACACAGTGTGTAGGTTACGGCAGCAGCATGAGGTCAGACAGTGGCACATTTTCATTCTGGAGGTGGAAAACACAGGAGTAGGCCACAGAGTGGAACAATGACAGAGAGTGGAGGTCATGGCAGCAGCAGCATGAGGTCAGACAGTGGCACAATGACACAGTGTGGAGGGCACAACAGCAGCCACAACAGCAGCATGAGGTCAGACAGTGGCACAATTACATTCTGGAGGTGGCAAAAACAGGAGTAGGCCACAGAGTGGCACAATGACAGAGAGTGGAGGTGACCGCAGGAGCAACAGCATGAGGTCACAGAGTGGCACAATGACACGGTATGGAGGTGACCGCAGCAGCAACAACAACAGCAGCAGCATGAGGTCAGAGAGTGGCACAATAACACAGTGTGAAGGTGGGTGGCAATACCAGTCCCTGATAAAGATGGTGGTAGGCACATAGAGAAACTGGCAGCAGATGTGTGGCTTCAGGCGGGTGGCAGCATCAGAATAGTGGCTGAGGCAGGTAGTTTGAACCCAGACTCATTTCTCAAAGTTTGGATGAGGCGTCATGGCTGATGTAATCTGATGCCTAAGGCATTGATGTGTGGAAATCCTGGCTGATCCACGCCTGATTCATCTTGACAAATGTCAATCGTTCCACATTTCCCGTGGACAAGCGGGTTCACCTTGGGGTAACGATGGCCCCCGCCACACTGAACACCCGCTCTGATGCCACACTATTGGCCGGGCAGCACAGCTTCTCCACTGAAAAATCAGCAAGTTGCTGCCACACATCCAGTTTGGCTGCCCAGTAGTCCAGCGGATCTTCTAACTGGGGCGGCAGAGTGCTGTCCAAGTAGGCCACCACCTGTTGGTTCAGGGTCTGCTCCAGGTACTGCTGCTGCTGCTGCTGCTGCTGGCGACTGCCCTCCTCACTAGGCAGGTGAAGGAAGCTGCTCATCAGTGACTCCAGACTTAGGTTGCTGCTGATGGAGCTGGTACTGCTCCGACCCCCCACCTTCCCCCAGCAGCCGCGGCAGTAGTACGTGAGCGCTGAAGAACCCCCCGTCAGACCTGTCAGAGGAGGGACGATGCCGCACATAGGCAGCGGCCAACTGACTACGGAGGATTTCCCTGTAGTATTTGAGTTTGTCCTCCCTCTCAGTAGCTGGGAAAAAGGCTCCCATTGGACCGGTAGCGAGGGTCCAATAGGGTGGAGAGCCAAAAGTCATCCCTCTGCCGGATGGTGACTATTCAGCTGTCACTAGCCAGGCAAATCAGCATGCTGTGGGCCAATCTGCACAAGTGACCTCGAGGGCTCCCTGCCTCCATCTCCACTGTATACTGCCACGGTGCTTGTGGGTCATCTCCCTCGTCTTCCCATCTCCATCTACCTCCTCCAGCTGCTCCTGCTCCTCCTCTCTTGTCACCTGGGTAGAAAACCCCA
Source organism: Phyllomedusa bahiana (assembly GCA_025379985.1). Lineage (NCBI taxonomy): Eukaryota > Metazoa > Chordata > Amphibia > Anura > Hylidae > Phyllomedusa > Phyllomedusa bahiana. The sequence goes on along the minus strand of JAODAL010007775.1, from coordinate 108,688 downwards.
CTCATTTCACCAGACAATGCTTCTGCTCCAATGTCCTCCTCCTCCTCCTTCTCCATTTTAGTCCCCACCGGACTCATGTGGCCGCGAGATGTGGTCGCCACATATCCAGTCCCCTGCCCAGACAGATTTTTCAGCATCTGTTCCAGGACATGAAGCAGTGGAATGACGTTATTCATCCCGTAGTCCTGGCAACTGACAAATAACGCCGCCTTCTCGAATGGCCTCAACAAACGGCAGGTGTCACGCATGAGCTGCCACTGTCTAACATCAAAGTTACACAGGAGAGTACTCCTGTCCGCCTGGATCATCAAAAAATCGTTAATGGCCTTTCTCTGTTCATACAGTCGGTCCAACATGTGCAGGCTTGAATTCCAACGGGTGGAAACATCGCATAATCAGAGTGTGTTGGGGGAGGCCGTTCTGCCGCAATCGAGGGGTGTTCTGGCTTTGTAGGAATGATAAAGTGCTCACAATTTCCTGCCCATTTTTCAGATTTTCTTCTGAGTCGGTTTGAAGACTTCTGGAACCTTTTCACAACCAGATTGAACACATACGCCATTTCCGAGGCGCATGGACCATCCCTCCTCGGTGCAGCGCGGACACCGTTTTACACCTATTGTCCGTCACCATGGTTCCAATTTGCAGTTGGAGCGGAGAAAGCCACAAATCGATTTCTTGCTGCATGACGCGAAGCAGTTCCTCCCCTGTGTGACTTCATTCGCCGAGGCAAGCCAGGTATAGAACTGCGTGACACCGCTGTGCCCTACACATGTGGTATGATGGAGCAGTACTTGTGGAGGCTGAGATGATGGTGGTGGTAGAGGAGGGGGAGGCGGACATTGGCGCAGGAGCCGCAGTTTGACAACGTGGAGGAGAAAGCGCCGTCTCCTGTCCAAGTTGTTGGTGTTCCTGGGCAGGAAGCACATTCACCCAGTGGGCCGTAAAGGACATGTACTGGCCCTGACCGTAGTTACAGCTCCAGACGTCCGCGCTGCCGTGCACCTTGGAACAAGCCGATAAGCTCAAGGACTGGCCCACTTTTTGTTCTACATATTTATGAAGTGCTGGTACTGCCTTTTTGGAAAAGAAATTACGGCTTGGAACTGTCCATCTCAGCTCCGCACAAGACATTAGTTCTCTGAACGATGCAGAGTATCCCTTTTGGGAAAAGGGGGAGGGACTGCCAGTACCAAAAAACTTGGACAGGAGCACGGTCAGCTTCTGCACCTTAGGATGGTTGGACGCATACTGTTGTCTCTTTGCAATCGCCTTGCTGAATGACTGCTGGCGCCATGAGTAGCGAGGAGCAGGAGCATCTGGACCGGGAGATGATGGCAAAGAGAACTTTTTTCAGAACCGAAGTTTTCCTGAAATTCTAAATGAAGTCCACTTCGTTCGAATCAATTCGCCCATCTCTAGTTATCACCCAGCCAGCTGTGCTAAATATGCGTTCCGAGTTAATGCTGACTGCTGGGCAGGATAAATCTTCTAGGGTGTGCCGAGCAAGCTCAGACCATTCATCTGGTTTGGACACCCAGAAGTTGATTGGGTCTGGACCAGGTCCAAAAACATCAGGGTTGAGCCACAGGTAGTCATGGACCATGGTCTTAAGGCGTTCTCTGTGTGTCTGAATGCAGTCCTGCGTTACAGGCATTGGTGAAGTGGTAAATAAGGATTGCCACATGTCACCCAGTAGACTTCTGCCGCACTGCCTGCTGCTGCTGATGTTGCTACTACGGTCACTTGCCATTCTACTGCTGGCACATTGCTGACATTGTTCCAACGTGACATTAGAACTAGGGATGAGCGATTATAATCAACAAAGTTGAAATCGCCATGGTTTTTAGGTTGATCAGAAATTTCCGATCACACGATATTTTAGGTGAGAATCTGCGCATAATCTATTACTATCGCGCCATTTTCGGAGCTTCCTGTCATTTTGGCAGCCAGCAAATCAGTTTAGAGCATAGAGCAGGGTGAGCTGGGTGTGCGACGTCATGACTGTGATTGTATGGTTGTCATTGGCTGGAAATATCCCATGACCTCTATTTTTCATAGAACAGCGTTTCCTGTTCTTCATCATTGTGTCAGTGTCTCTCATTAGAGAAAGGAGGGGTGTTAGATCTCTCTCAATACAGCTCAGCTCAGAGACACAGTTCTCTCTATTCATACAGACAACTATGCTTTTAGCTGTGAACATTAGAACATAGGTAGGTTAGAGAATTTCAGTTCTTAGTTAGTTAAACAGAGATTTTAAAGAAGCATCTAGCGCTTTACAGCCGTGGAGGTGGGGGGGGTTGGGTGCAGGCGAACACGGGCAGGCAGCCAGACTGTGCTTTGAACCTGCATTGAAATGGCTTTTTTTTTAACCAGTTTTTGGCCAGCACACCTCGCACCTGAGGTGAAATAGTACCTTTTATTTTGTGCAGCCCAGTTTTGTTCAAAGATCCACCTTGTACTTACATTAGGATACAGAAATTTTCTAGTAACTGCTGTTGTATTTCATTGGTGCAAAACCCACCTTTTATTATCCATATAACTTTTAAATAAGTGTTTTTCACTTTGGCGCAGCCCATTTTTGTTCAAAGAGCCACCTTGTACTTATATTAGGATACAAAAATTTGCTAGTAATTGCAGGTGTATTTCATAGGTGCAAAACCCACCTTTTATTATCCCTATAAATTTTGAATAGATGTTTTTCACTTTTTGGGGCAGGCCCATTTTTGTTCAAAGAGCCCCCTTGTACTTTTATTAGGATACAGAAATATGCTAGTAATTGCAGGTGTATTTCATAGGTGCAAAACCCACCTTTTATTATCCATATAAATTTTAAATAGCTGTATTTCACTTTGGTGCGGCCCAGTTTTGTTCAAAGAGCCACCTTGTACTTAAATTTTAATACAGAAATTTTGTGGTAACTGCTGTTGTATCTAATTAATATATAGGACCTCAATTTTAAATATCGCCTGTGCTGGAGTGCGTAACCTGGGCGCCTTCACGTTCGCCCCACCATCTTGCAAGATTTTATATTTATATATATATTAAAATTTATATATATATTTTATATATATTAATATATTTATATATATATATATATAAAATAAAATATATTATATATATTATATATTATATTATATATTTATTGTATATATATTATATATATATATATTATTATTTATATATATATATATTATATATATATATATATATATATATATATATATAAAAACACTCCTAAACACTGTCAAAATTTTCGACCATAAAATGCATTAAAGCTATGCTAAAGAGAATAAAAAGTCATAAGGCACTTGCGGTTTTGTATTGTAAGTTCCTGGCGTGGAGTATCCTTAATTTGTATAGCAATCTCCTGGCATGGAGTTCCTTCAGACTGATTTAGCAGTCTCCTAGCATGGAGGATCTTCAGACTGAACGGTAATCTCCTGGCATGGAGGAACCTTAAGCTTTAAAGTAGTCTCCTGGCGTGGAGGGTCTTCGGACTAGATCGCAATCTCCTGGCATTGAGTGGATATTGTGCCGAGTAGCATTCTCCTGACATCTCCTAGCACGGAGTACAATACAAATTCTTAAGTGCCTTATGACTTTTTATTCTCTTTAGCATAGCTTTATGCATTTTATGGTCGAAAATTTTGACAGAATAAATTAATGGAGATTTGATAAAATATTTAGGAATGTTTTATGTATATATCTTTCAAACTGCTGTTGTATTTCATTGGTGCAAAACCCACCTTTTATTATCCATATAACATTAAAATAGCTGTATTGCACTTTGGTTTGCCTCATTTTTTTTTAATAGCCACCTTGTATTTAAATTTGAATACAGAAATTTTGTAGTTACTGTTGGTGTATTTCATTGGTGCATAAACCACCGTTTGTTATCCGTATAACTTTTAAATAGCTGTACTGCACGTGGTGCGGCCCCAGTTTTTTTCAAATAAACCCAAATTGTACGACAATTCTGATAGAAAAATTTTCTAGCAACTGTTCTTGTTTGTCATTGCTGCAAAAAACGGAATTTCTCATCCGGTAAACTTCCCGAATAGTTTTATTGCGCTCGGTGAATCTCAGTTTGGCGCAGATAGCGCACTTGTATGATATTTTGTTGAAAACTTTCAATTCCTAGTCCAACTGGGCAGTTGTAAATTCCTGGGACTGAAGGAAGAACACTGTTGGTTTTGTCTTACGGTTCTTCCACCAGACCGCATTTCACAGGTATTCGCTAGAAACAATTCAGTTTCCAATCCTAGTTGGCGGTAGGACATTAGAGGGATTTAAGAATAGCTGTGATTTGCCATCTTTCAATAAGAGCCCTTGTAAAAAAAAAAACCTTTCCTTTACCTTTTTAAAATTTTTTATCTTTCTGAACAAGGAGCGAAATGCAGGGGGAAAAGAAACCCAAAGAGGGATTTTGGGACATGGAGGTAGGCTACAAGACAGGTGCTCCTTCCAATGTTGGCGAAACACGCAACCCAGCTTATCTTGGGTTTTTTGCAGGCCCGTCGGCCTGTTATCGTTTGGGTTTTAGGGCCCTATAAATTTCTCAGTAACAAACAGCTTTTTCCCCAAAACTGTTCTTCAGTGGTTAAGGAAACCGGATCCGCGTTTACCCCCTGGGCCTCCCAGTCCCCAGCCACAAATGTCGTTTCTTTTCCAGAATCCTTCCAACATAAGAAAAGGCACCCCAAAAAGGGTAAAACTCATGTACCCCCCACTGGGGGATAACCCTTTTTCTGAAGACCTCTTTGTTGCCCAAAATTTGCGTTGGGGTCAGAAGGCATTTCCAAAGATCAAGGGGGCCAAAAAGAGGTTTTTTTTTTGGGCCTGCTCTGAGGCCCCAATTACTGGGGCCATCGGGAGGGGAAAAAAGGAAAACCCGGGGTAAATTGGGCAAAAACCCCAGGCGGTGGGCAACCCCTTTTTGCGTGCCGGGTTGCTTTTTAGCCTCCAGCCCCAGGATGCAGAATGTCAGGAGAAAAAAGTAAACCCCTGTGTTGATGATGTTGTTGCGACATTGCGGTTTCCAACGTGGCCTTTCGGGCAAAATTTTGTTTTGTGAGCGCTTAAATCACTGGCGAAAAGGGAAAAGACGAGGGGGTTTAGTGTCAGACGGCTCCCCCCAAAAAAAGGGGGAGGAGGGGGGGGGGCACAAGCCCGCTGGATTATTCTGCCAGCCCGATCAGCGGAAAAACCACCTCCTCGCTTATCGCCGTCAAAAAGATGGGGGGCCTCTAAAAGCCTTAGCCTTTTTCTGGGAAAAAGCCTTGATTCCCCCAAGGTGAGGGTTCATATCCCGCCTTTCCCTTTAAAACGTCGTAGAGGCAAGAATCTTATGTTTTTAAAAACCCACCAACATGTTAGTCTATGAGCGAATGCATGAGTTAAAAAGGGGGGAACACTTGGCCAAAAAAGGCCCCCAACGTTTGCCGGCCTAAAACCAAACTGTCACCCCCTTCGGTTTTTTCACCTCCTCCTCCCCCCAAACCACCATGCTTTTTCCTCAGCTGCCCTTTGCTCTCAGAGTCATGATGGGGAAACAGCCTCCGCTTCGGGCCTCCCCCCGTTCGCTCCCAAGGACCACCAAAACCTTTCCCCCCTTTCCTTCCCCAGTTTAACAAAACCTCCCTTTCCCCCGAAACCTGGGCCCCAGTCTAGCACCCCAAAACCTTCTGTTTTTCCCAGGTTTGGGAGCAGAAAAAAAAAACCCCTTTAAAAAAAACCCACCCAAAAACCCAAAATACCCTAAAAATTGGGTTTTTGGGCCGGTTTTTGGGCCCCTTTGGGAAAATTTCCCTTTTCCCGGGCTAAATGGACACAGATGGGTTCCCGCCACGCAGGGCCCCCTTCCCCTCCCCCAATTCGAGATCCCGAGCGGGGCATTTCTTTGCCAAAAAAACCCGCCCCTGTCCTGGCCGCCAGTGTCTTCTAAAATTTCAACGCTTTGGGGTTGATCTTTTGTCCGGAAAAATACATCTGACCCCCCGAACAGGGAAATTGAAAACCCACGGCCAAGGCCGCTATTTTCTTTTGGACGGGCTCACTGGGTGGTGGGTGGATGTCTCGGGTGGTGACGGTGGCTCTCGGGGACTGGGGCCCCCCGCTTTTCAAAACCGCGGGGGTTGGTGCGGGGGGCTTTTCCCCCCCCAAGGTCCTCTGGGGCTTTCACGTCCCCCGGGGGAGAAAAAAGGCCGTGTCGAAATTAATCTGTCTTGTGATTTTAAACACCCAGGCCCAGGAGCTGTGGAATCTCTCCAAACGGGGGGCTAAAGCGCTGGCTGGGGGGCAAAAACCTTTTTGCCAGGCAAGGTGGGGTGCGATTGGGGCGAAATCTGCGGGCCCCCCTTAAGTCGTGGGGCCGGGGAACACACCCTTTTGCCGGGAAACATGCCATGACCTAGTCGCCCCAGAAATTTCTAAAGGGGTCCCCGGGTCGGGAAATGTTGCTGGGGGAAAGGCTCGAGGTCTGAGTTCGCTCTTCCCCCGTTGCACCCGGGCTTCCCCCAACCTGGCTGCGTTGAAGCGCCCAGCTGGGGCCTCCCCGTCAACCGTTTAATTTTTTTGGATTTGGAAACACGCGGGAATTTCCCAACCCCCCCAACATCCCTCCAGGGGATTGTGGCGGGGCAGCGCAATCCCATTAGCAGTACGAAAGGGAAAAATTGGCCTACAAGCAGGGGTGGGGGGACCTCGGGTGTGAGCCCCCCGGAGTGGAGGCAGGTGAAAGACTCTGAAACCTTCCCTTCCCAGTTTTGAAAAAGCCACCAAAATGGTCTTTTGGGGGAAAAATGCCCTTGTCAGCATGAGCATTGGGGTTTGTTTTAGTTCGGGAACGATCTTTTGGGACATCTAAAACCATCGGGTTTCCAAACCAGCGCGGGGAGGAGGAAAGACAGATGCGGACACGGACCCCTTTCTCTCCACCGAACCCAAAGAAACCCCGGGCAGTTTCACAATTTTATCGGTTTCATTAGGCGGGTTTTGGGGGGTCCGGGGGCCTGTTGAAAGGGCGGGTTCCCTAAAGCTCTGGGTTTGCATCACTGGGCAAGTCAGGGCTGTTTTTTGGTTGGGTGTGCCGGGGGAAAAAGCGGGGGGAAAGGAGGTTTTTTTCCTTTTAGACATGGGCCCGTTACCGACGCCCCTGCCTTTTGGGCACAAATTTGAGGCGGAGGAGGAAGCTGGGGGAAAGATAAATTTTGCTGTGCCCCTCGACCCAGAGGTTTGGGAAATCAAGGCTCCATCTCTCAACATGAGTGCTTGGATCCCTCCATTTCCTCAAAAATGTTTCCTGCTTTAAAGGGCCCTTCCAAAAGGGATAAAAACATTTTACTGGGGGGCCCCAAAATCCCGTTTCCCTGGTACAAAGAAAAAACCCGCATTTTTCCTTTCCCAACCCCCCCAAATAAAGATTTAAAATGCAAAATTTGGAGCCGTGCTGATTGATCAACTGGAGACATTATTTTGTCTGCTTCTCGTTTTTTAAAAAGTAACGGTGGAACGTCAGCAATTTGAAACAGTGGGAGTCCCAAGTGCTGTAGGGGAAAGCAGCAGCACCGGGGCTTTGGGGGAAGAAGTTTAAATTGGGTGCCTCTGGAAATCTGTATTTCCCAACCTCCCAAAACACATGTAATGAAAGGGCACAAAATACATCACACAGGGGGACCGGTTTTAAAGATCATGGGGGCAGGGATATCTGGTCTCAAAACCGATTGTTTTTGGAGGGGTTTCCCGGACCCAATCGACTTCTGGGGTTTTCCCAAAAATGGATGAAGGGCCCCAAGCCGCTGGGAAACCCCAATAGAGGTGTTGCCCCTGCCCAGCTTCAGCTTTCATATCTGAGGGACCTTTTTGCAAAACGGGGAGGGGCCCATTACAGACAAATGCATGGTTTCCCCCACAGATAATGTGGACCCCTTTTTGGGCTTTCATAAAAGTAAATCAGGCATGGATCTCTGATGATGTGTTTGGGGGCCCTTTGCTGGGTCACCAATTAGTTGCCGGTTTCTTCACATTCCTTTTTCCAAAATAAATGGTCCTCCCGAAAAATTTTTTTAAAAATGATCTTTTTTTCTGCAATTTTTATTCTCAGTTCCCAAAAAATTCCCCTTTAAATGGTTTTGTGGTTTTGGGGGAAAATGTGGAAAAAACACCAAAAATTTCATTTAAAAAAAAAAAATATTCCATTTTTCACTTTATCTTTAGAATTTTTTTGCCCTTTCCCTTTGGGTTTTGGGGGCTTTGGGGCTGTGGGAGATACAGCTATAATTAAAGGTCCCTTTTTAACAGAAAAAATGGATTTTAAGTGGCAAATTTCCCCCCTCACAATTTTTTTTAGGGGGTGGGGGAAGTCATTTTTATTTAATTTTTTGGGACATGCTGCTGTTTAAAAACCCATTATAAAATTTTTGGTTTCTAAAAGGAATTTGTTTTTTCAGAATTGTTAAGGGGTGGCTTCCCAAAGGGGCTGTTTTGAATTTTTTGGGGATTTTTTGCTGTTTAAAAAACGCTATACAAAAAGGGCCCATTATTAAAAAAATTTTGGTTTTTTAAAAAGAATTTGTTTTTTCCAATTGTAAAAAGTGGCTCAAGGGTGAGGGGGCTGTCAAAAACAGGAATAGGTTTGGACATGTTAATGGACCCCATATTGCAAAATGGGCTTGTTTTTGCAAGAAACTTTAACTAGCTAGCAATCCCCCTTTGTGAGGGGCAACCCCTTTAATTTCAATAAACAAAAAAAAAGAAAAAAAAAGTGGTGGGATTTCCCTCCTTAAAAAAGGTGGTTTTAAAACCCTTTTTGGCCCCGTTTTTTTTAAAATTTTGGGGAGAAGGTTTAAGGGTTTTATTTCTGCGGTCCTGGACAGGGATAGGGCAATGTCCAGTTCATGTAAAAAGATGGGGTTAAAAAATACTTTCCTTTGGCACTTATTTTAAATTTGGGGGGCATTTCAGGTTTTTAAAGGTTTTATGCTGTGGTTTCAAGACAGGGGTAATGAATAGGTTTTGGTTTTTTTCTGTGACTCTTGTTGGGCCCAAAAGTGTTACGTAAGGGTGTAGCACGTATCCCTTTTACTGTTGTGGGTGTTTTTTTCCCGCTTCTCCAGCCCTGTTTGGGTGTAAGAATGAAGGTTTTTGTTTTCCCCTCAATAGACTTTTTTTTGGGCATCGGCGATAATTAAATTTTGGATATGGGTATCGGGGATGGGTAAAATTTACTATATCGGGCTATCGATCCCATGACGGAAATTGCGCAATGCTCATCCTAATTAGGGAAGTGAAGAAGTTTCTTTCAGATGTCTCGGGTTGGTCAATGAGCCCCCTTTTTAAACTCCCGCATTTTTTATTGTCAAAATTTTTGTGGGTGGAGAAATTTTTTGACTTTTGGGTTTTTTTAAAGTGGGATCAAAAGAGGGGGCCATCCCGAAAATGCTGTTCATTTTGATTGCCTTGATGCCCTTGATCAGGGTTTCAGGTAATGGAGCATTCAAACACTCATGTGTGAGATGCTGCCGGGAAATTTTCCCCAAACTTTTTGGGGTCGGGAACACTAAACCGATATTCCTCCTTTCCTCCTCCCTCTTTAAAAACTGTGCAAACCTCTTAAAATTGAAAGGGAAAACGTATGTCGGTGCCCCGCCTGCCCACCATCCCTTTTCCTTTTTCCCTTTTCCCGAGCGTCACCAAGCCCCGGCTATCCCCATGCGCTTTTTACTCTGTGAGCTGAAGTTTCCCCTCCCGCACCAGCCCTGGACCCTGAACCACCGGCTAAAAGAAGACTTTTACATTTTTTTAAAAAAAAGTCAGGCCCCTTTTAAATCCTCCAGCAAGTAAGGCCCCCCGTTTCCCCCAACTGTGTCCGCATCCCCTCAATCCCCTGCTGGGGCCTGCTGCCGGGGAGTGGGCTTTCACAAGTTCCCGTAAGGGAAAATTTCCACAGGGGTCATGCCGGTCAATGGCATTTTCCTGATTGGGCCATTTTGGTGGCGGGCTTCAAAAACTGGCAAAGTTTGGGTTTCAGAGATTTTTTCAAACCCGGGCCCCCCACTCTCTATGGCTTAAACCCCCGAGGGGCTGCCCTCTGCTTTTCAGGCCATATGAAAAACTTCATTACTGCATAAAGGGGATTATGCTGCTGCCATAATCACTGGGCAAAGTGGAGGGGGGGAATTTTTTAAGTCAAAAATGATTTGGTTGACGGGGGGCGCGATGACGCTGCAAAAATGCCGAAGAAAGGGTTTCGAGCGCGGAAAAGTCTGATTTTGACCTCGAGCCTTCCGCAGCAGGCTCGAGCAGGAAATTTCTGCACAACCAGGTTAACATAATGTGTGCCAGGCAAGGGTGTGCCGGGAAGTTACTGGTCTTTTAGGGGCAAAAAAGGAGAATTTTCCCCTTGTCGGAAAACCACTTTGCCCCGGTGGCCGGTTCTTAGCAAACCAGCCCCTGGCGGTCCTTTCCCCGGTTTCGCAGGCCTTTTACGCTCTTGAAACCCCTTTTGATTTGACGGTTCCAAGCACATTAAAATTTTAAAAATGGCCCGGTTTTCTTGCCCCCTGTGATTTCACCCCTGAAAAATTGGGGATCTGGAATCTGCCCCTATCCCGCTGTGTTGGGGAAAAGGTTTTCCCCTCAAAACCCGAAAACCCCCCATCTCACCGAGACCCCTGTCAATTTAAATAAAATCACCCCCGGGAGCAGTCAGTGGAAAATTTTAACGACTTTGACCCGGGGCTTTTCAGTCCATGGGTTTTTTGGGAGGTTTGGGCTTTTGTGGACACGTTGCAAACCAATTTCGTTTGGGAAATTTTTTTTTTCCACATGACTGGCCAGGGGCAGGGGAAAAATTTTCTGGCAAAAAGAAAGGCCCCGCTCGCCCTCTGATTTTTTGGGGGTTTTGCCAGGGCCCCCGAAAAAGGGGGGAACCCATCGTGGGCCACCGGCGGGGGAAAAGGGAACATTTTTCCCCCGGGCCCAAAAAACCTGGCAATGCCAACATTCAGGGTTTTGGGGTTTGGGGGGGGTGGGGGTTTGGAAAATGTTTCTTTTGGGGGTCCCCCCCTGGGGAAACAGAAGGCTGCCTGCCATTTTCTGGCCCCTTTAGGTGGGCGGTCAAAATGGGGAAGGAAAAAAAAGGGGGAGGCTTTGGGGCTCTGGTTGGTGGGGGGGTGAGAATTTGGCCGGGCAATGTCTGGGACTGGGGATGGTGCTTGCTCTGGGTGCCCCCGGGACATCAAAAGCGAGGACCTCTTGGGGCTTGGAAGGACGGAGGAGGAGAGAACCCGAGGATTAAAAGTGGTTAGAAAACCCCGGGCCTTTTGTGACCTTTTTTTTCCCAAAATGACTTTCCCCCACATCAATTCATTTTCTTTAGATGCATGTGCCTGGTTTATGTTCGTGGTTAAACTCTTTTGGGTTCTTTTTCCCTTTTTGACGGGTTGATGGCAAATTCCGGGGAAAATGATGTCGGACGGCGACTCTGATGCTTAGGAGAAAAGGGCCTTTGGCTTCACAGGTCCTGGACCTCTTTGAAAGGGTGGGAAAAACTAAATAGCGGTGGGTTTTCCCCTGCCCCCAAATTTGGCCCTTTGGGTGGTGGAAATTTAAAGTCAGCGGATTGTGGAACCCCCCTCTCCCTCTGGAAAGGGCCGACCCGCACTTGGGCACTACCCCCTCATCCTCCCTCTCCCCTGAGAGGCCCCTCGCAAAACAACTGGGGGCTGAAAAGAACCCCCGTTGCCCTCCCTTAAAAATCTTTATCAAATCTTCCTACAGGTGACCCTTTCCCCTCCTGACATCTAAAATCCTTAAGCTGTAGGCTAGAAGCCACAGGCACTGCCCAGGCTTTTCTGACTGTCGGGATTTTTTGCTGAAATGACCAGTTCCTTCTCCCCCCTTGTGGGCCCTCAGCGATTGGGTTTTCAGAAGCCTATACCTTTTCAATTTGGGAACTAGGATTTGAAAACATAATTTTTTTTTTAGGGAATATCTATGAAATGTGGTCTTATGGAAGAACCCTGACACAAAATCAACAGTGTTCTTGAATCCTTATACTTTGCAACACTCAACTAGAATTATAACTGTGAAATGGGGTCTTATGGTCTTATGGAAGAATGGTGTCTTGTCCCTGGGCCCGTGCCCCCAAAAACTGCAGCGGAGAAATTTTTGGGGTATGGAATAAAATTTTCTCCCAAGAAACCAGTATATTCCCCAGTGATTTCTTTTTAGAGCGATTTCCAAAACAGTGTCTTGAAACACTGGCTTTCCATAAAACTGTAGAAAGGGAAAAATTTTGTGCAGGGAAATTTGAAATTTTCTGCAAGAAACCAGTATTTCACAGCCTTTTCTCTTGAGAGATGTCCTCCCAGTGTCTTGTGCACAAGCTGTCCGCCCAAAAATTTGCAGCAAGGAACTTTTGGGCAATGCAAAGATACAGTATGCAGCAATATCAAAATCCATAACTACTACTGTCTGGGATTCCCTAATCTTGCTGTACCTCAATCCGTACTAATCTATCTAGCAGCTTTTCCTTTGTGAAATTGCTGAGAAATGGTGTGTCTGCCTTTTTGAAACAAGAGAAAGCAATGTGTTCATTCACAGTCTCTAATTATAATGGCATTCACCGGGAAATACAGTGACATACATAAAACAGGGTCATGTGATTTTAGCAGCCAATGAGATCCCCCTCAGTGGTGACGTTTTTGACCCCCTCTCTGTGCTCTGCACTGACTGGCTGGCTGCCAGAAGTACAGGAAGCAGCATTGATAGCTCGATCTTAATTCTCGATCTCAAATTTTACCCGATTTTGAGGAAATAAATCGGATCAGATCGAGAAAAATTTAAAAATCTACTCGATTTTAACTTTTTTTGATTAAATCGCTCAACACTACAGTTAACCTATTGCTACAATGCCACTGAATACTTCATACATCTATGCACCTTAAAGGGATTGTCCCATCTAGCTATTTTCACAGCCTCTTCAGGATTCTACTTCCTGTGCAGGCTATGGGAGGGTCTACATCAGTAAACACCATTTAAGTTGTGCTAGCTCCTATTTCTAGCTGAGTCACAGGAGCATTACTGATGAAGGGGTTCTGAAAAATAATGACACTGTCCAAGCAGGATGTCTGCCATTAAATATGAGCTAGCAGAGCTGTATTTGTCATGAGATGAAGCTTCTAGTGAGAAAGGTAATCTTACATGCTGCAAAGACGCACTGATTGACTCTGTTATCTTTCATGTAATCACACATAAATGTGCTCTGCAGACCTGATAGGATGGCAAAAGGCTGCTCCCAGGTCATTAACTCTAAGGGTATGTTCACCTGGTGTATTGCGGTGCGTATAGTACACTTCACAATACACCAGGTGTTTTGAAGCAATGTGCTGATCAGAGTGTCTTTCCAAAGTACGGTGGGCTGGCCGGGTGCCGGCCCCATAGACATTTGTGTTAGCGGTGCGTATTTGCGCAATAAGCAGCGAAATACACGGCAAAATAAGCCGTGTGAACATACCCTTCAGATTAAAATCTTTTTCGTTAGAAAGATAAGATCATGGAATGAGAAGCAAGCTCCATCGTTGCAACAAGGTGTAATTTTCCATTAAAAACACATAAAAATTATATTAAAGGGAACCTGTCACATACGTTATGCCCTTTTGCTGAGGACAGCACAAGCTAGCGTCAGACATGCGTATTGTCCAGTGCAGTGTCTCCATATTCCTCTAAGCATGGCTGTATGGAGTTTAGAGCACTGTAAAGATGGCTTGTGCCAAGAAGTAAATTTTGACCTGGGAAGATTGTAAAGTAAATTATAAACATTTCTACCAAATTCATCATTATAAACAAATTCTCTACGCCGTTTTTGTGTTTTAGCTGCTCCTTTACAGTGATTCCATTGTTTACAGCTCATCTCCAGATGATACGACCAGCGTGAGATCGTCCCACCACTTCCTGGTTGAACATGCTCAGACATTCACCTCTCCTCTCAGTCAGCTATCTGTGAGTGCTCAACCCCAGTTACTGTCATTCTACTCCATCCTCTGTACTCCTTATGTAAGTTAGTCAAACAGAGCAAATAAAGTAAAAAAATGAACACCTACTACATGAGGCGTCCTGTGCACATGACAACAGAGAAAAAACAATCCACAGATTGGTCCCTTCGAGGGATTTGAACATCCTACGGACCCCTTGCATCGTGAGGATAAGAAACACTTTACCTCTGAGCTACCAAGTGTAGTCTATGCACAGCTCTATACACAAACTGACCTTTACTTGTGAGACTAGAGCTAGAGGAAAGGCCTGGTGACGTCATCTGCGAGGTCACCCCATGATATGAATTCAAATAAATCACAACAATGCCCCTTCTGACACATCACACGAGCTGAAGCGCTCGATTCAGGAGCTATGTACATAAGATCGTGGCAAAACCCCTTCAATCTTATTCACTGATCAGTGTTTAACAGCCCTCCGCCCACCAAAGTTCAGTGTCTACGCCTAACTGGCATGTTATTCACATGCTTTCTCACCTATTACAAAGTAATTGGTTTATTCACAGTATGACATGTTGGGGGGGGGCTACACCTCGAGGTGGCAGCGGTAATGAAACAAACCAGGACTCATTTCATGACTCTTTACTGGCTGTGAAACTGCAGATTAGACGTACTAAATACTCGACAAACTACAGCATCTACAGAATAAGGTAACACAGCGCTGGAAAGCAGCCTATCTAACACTACCCTGTTCTGTCCTCAGCAAGGGGGGCATAAACTAGGTGACAGGTTCTCTTTAATGGCCATCAGATGTGACCCAAGCAAAAAGTTAAATGCACCAAACCTCCAAAAATACATTTCAACATATGCATAGTCAATACTTACCACTTGGGCCTATGTTAACATGCACATACCTTTATAACCTCATCCAAACTCGAAGACCAAGACCTGGTTATACACCTTGAAAAGTACCTCCAAAACTTATGAATTTTCCTGAAAATAGGCAACCCACTGAGTGCAGGTTTTTTTTTTTTTTTTGATGAGCTGTTGCCAGTAAAGTCAATACATCTTTACAGTTCTTTATAACAAATGGGATTTTTTTTTTCAAAATGCATGAAATCATATGTTTTTGACTAAAACTCCCATCTAAGTAAAAGTTTACACATAAAAAGAAATATGATTTTTACAAGGCGCCAAGACATCTGCACTGCTGTAGCTGAATTATATTAGCACACAAATGCAAATAGCACTATGTTTGGAGGAAAAAGAATGCTACACACTAACACTAAAACCTCATCACAACCGTGAAACATGGTGGAAGAAGCTTCATGCTTTGGGTCGTTTGCTACCTTAGGGCCTCAGTGCCTTCTAATGATTAAGAGAATAATAAATTTGGTGGTGTAACAAAAGATTATAGAGGAGAATGTAAGGGCAGCAGTCCATGACCTAGAGCTGAAGAGATGTTGACTGATGCAACAAGACAATGGCCCAAAGCACACAAGAAATTGAACTAAAAATGGCTGAGAAAGAAGATTTGTGTTTTGTAATGGCAAAGCCAGATTCCTAGTCTTAACCCTGTTGAGATGCTATGACTTGACTTGGAGCGATGTGGCTGTTCACTCAAGGCATCCGAGAAATAGCGATGAACTGAAAAACATCTTCAGAAAGGGATGGCCCAAAATTCCTTCTTAATGTTCTGCAAATTGTTTATGCAGCTACAGTAAACATTTTGCGGAGTGAGGTGACATTACTGCACTGGTAACAAATTTGTTACTCAGTGGCCCTTAATGAAAGACCAACAGTACATACATAGATTACTTTTAGAATGTGTTATACATAATCTGCCATACTGTGTAATTTCTCATTATTTCAACTTAATTTATGGACATCTATGGTCTGACTTCTTTGCCTGTGTAAACTGGCAAAATTGATGAGAATTCCATGTCAATAGTATCATATAGAGATATATTTATTATCATAATATATATATATATATATATATTATATATAATATATATATATATATATTATATATAATATATATATAATAAATATTATATTAATATATATATATATAATATACATACAATATATATATATAATATATATATATAGTATATATATATATATATATAAATATATTCTATATAATAATTAGGTCACGGAGTGACCTTAGGTCTGCACATGGATTCTGCCACCTAAGGTGGTGCGTACGTGCACCGAGAGAGCCTGGTACTCGGCGTGGGGGGTAGATCAGGTATTGTCGGTCAGCAAGCAGCGACTTTGCAGCTTGTTTCTCAGCCAAAAGCAGAGGGCATATCATTGTCTCATCCCTGCATATCCATTCATTGGTGTATATTCTAAGCTTCACTTCAGTGAGAGCTGTATATACACATTAGCGCCATAAGGAGTGTGATGTAGCAGTGTCATCACACCCCCTGTGGCGCTAAGTTTAAGAGGCGAGAAGCCCAGGAGATGCTGGGAGCAGAGTCCCAGGGAAAGGTGGGGAACACGAGACAAAGGGGAGATACTCAGTTCTTTTTTTTTTTAGCCTTTAAACCTGCCTATATAAACATACAGGGGCTGTATCTATCCATTGTATATATCTACCTACAGGTACATTTACATAGATGGGGGGCTATATCTACTTGGAGGTGAACTACATTTTTCTTCAGGGAGCTATATCTACCTACAGCAGAGGGCTATATCAACCTTCATGGAGGGCGATATCTACATACAAGGGGCTATATCTGCCTACATACAGAGGATCTAGACTAGAGATGGGCGAATTTCCCGAAATTCGGTTCGTTCACTATGCGTACACATTATCTCGGCACACAAAAATAACTCGTTCCGCAATTACTTCGGGACGAATCACAGTTTAAAAAACAAGCTATTTCCCAGGCTGCACACAGTAGCCTGCTGGCAGCCACATGAGAGACGAGGAGCAGGAGTCATCTGGACCGGGAAGTATGACGTCAAATAGAAACAGCTCCTCTTCTGCAGAGGTGTTAGACGCCATTGACTGGCTGCAATGGCACAGCGTTGCCCACTGGCGCTGCCTGTCTGTTGCTGCAGCGGCAGCATGGACCACCACATCTGAGCCACGTTTTCTCCTAGGCCACCGGATGGAGTGAACCAGCTAGCATGTGTTTCTGACGCAGGGCCGTGGTGCCACAACGTTAGCTCCCTGGCCTTCATACACCTGTTTTGGTACATGCAGAGGCTACCCTCACAACATGACCTCCCATGCCACTCTCAACATCTATACTTTGCCTGCTACCTGCAAGAAAACAGGGATATTGGCCCCATTTTCTTCGCTTGCCAAGTAGCTGCTGACTGCCCTCCTCAAATTGGTTCATCCTCTCTTATATAGATGCCGCTGAAAAGCCCCACCCCAGACCACATAGTAGATCTCTGGATGAGGGAACCTGATGGGACAGAGGCGAGTTGATGACAGGTGAGGGCCCACTGACCCGCTCCCGGGCCATGCCAACTAAGGGTTGTGTCTGACGTTTCCCACCGACTCTTGGCTGGGGTTTGTCAATTTCCATCTGGAGGAAGTGGATTGCTGAGTCCAGATTGCCCTTGGGTTTGCAAGTCAGCGGCACACGGACCCCTATATGACAGCGGCAGTTAGTGGGCCTCTCACCGAGTGACCACTGCTGCGACGTCCCCATGCTGAGCTGCGACCTAGGGCCTGCTCCTTGATTTATTTGTCCTTCTGTCCACCTTGCAGGCATGTCTGACATAACTGTTTGTTCTCAAAAATGCGTACAGACCAGTTTGAAATTAAGATATCTGCGTATATGATAAATCCACCATGTTTTTGACTCCCAATATGAACCCACTAAGCAATCTTGGGAGTAACCCTGGATATAAATTGCGCTCCACAATGGAGGCAGGAGAAAAATCTTACTTGTATGGTGCCAGTTTACAAAACTCTGTGTATTTTACTGAATATAAAAAGCACAAACAGGCTTAAATTAACCTTCGATATAAATTTTATGCTACAGAATTTCTTCTAGGGCGGTGAAGAAAGAAGTTTCATTATTACTGAGAGGCAACTAGCAATAACAATAAACTATTTACCCTTGGATTACAAATTGCGCCAAAGAATTGAGCCACACAACTACTAGCTTTGTAACGTGTTACAATGCGTGTTTTTTTTACACGCACAGCAACAAGAGAATAAAAATTTGAATTAACCTTTGCTTTGGTGAATATAGGCTACAGGAAAAATGTATATATTTTGCGTTGAAAATGCCGTTTCTTGGAGTCACCACAGCCTGAAAACAACAACTCTTAATTAACCCTGGCATTCGTAAATTGCGCCAAAGACAATTGAGAGCATCCAAAAATGAAGTGTATGAGTGTATTGAGTACAAAACGCTGTATTTCTATTAAAGAAGAATGCAACAGAACTGGCGATTAGATCCCTTCTTGGATATTCATAGGTGCTGTGAGCAGATAGATTTAAATGTATAAGCAGCTGAGTGGACGCACACTGGATTTCCAGATCCAATACCCGCAAAAATTAAATAGAGACGTTAAGAGAAGCAGTCTCTGGACAATCTGAGACAGCCCCAAAAAATCGCTGTAAACAAAATTTCATGTTCTTCTCAGCTAACAACAGCCGCGTGCAGCACTTCCTTCCCTGATCAGTACAATGAGAGGAGTGTGAGCCCCAGCAGTCGCTCCCGGACTTATTATAGTGGCGTTGACGATCACAGAATCCCACCGGTCTCTGAATGGCTCATCCTCTGCACATGATCATGCGCTATCCCCTTCTTCCTCCCTGAGTTCTTTGCCCCCATGTGTAACGCCATGTGCTTGCAAGCCCATTTATCAATGAAAAGCACACATTCGTTCACCCGAACAGTACCCACCAAACTTCGACTTACGTTCAAACCGAATTTTTCCTGAAATTCTACAAACGAATTCCACTTCAGTTAGAATCAAATCGCCCATCTCTAATCTAGACACAAAACAGAAGACATATCTACAAATGGGAGCCCCCGAGCTTGCCCATATTTCTATATAGGTAACTTACTGTTAGAGCACAAGGGTCCATATTACTATGTTTGGGTGCTATAGATGGGTAGTTTGTACAGAGGTAGGAATTGGTAAAGAAGTGCTGGAAAAGTGAGGAGTCTAAGATGTTTGATTAGTGGATTTTACAGCGACGAGTCATGGCTGGGAGAGATCAACATGGCGGTCTTGGCCAGATGGAGAAAAAAAGTGAATGACTCATCAGAGAGGACATCTCCTGTGAGTACCTAGATGAACAACCTTTACCTGTACTCACTTATATGTGTGCAGAGCCCCTGTGTACAACTGGTAACTACCACTGTATGGTAACTGAAGTGTGGTAACATTTATCGTAGAAAAAATATTTATATTCAGTAATAGTATGGTGCATTTCAGCCACTGTGTGGTACGTGTTCATATGGTGGTATTATCATCATCACATAGTGGCTGAATATGTGGTGGGATTAGTTCAGCCACTATGTTGTAGTGATATATGGTCATGGTGTGGCAGTATTAATTCATCAAACCCTTGGTGAAATAAGTATTGCCCTTTATCTAAAGGTGCTATTGATACCAAATCTTCACCAGATGATCAGTACACAACCACACATCTAAACCAACACATGCAAAGACAAATCAACACCATAGATGATTCCCCTAAAATTTATGTGTAATATGAGAATGACACCAAGGGAAAAAGTATATTAACAACTTGAAGAACGAGAGGTCAAAAAAGCCATGGAATAAGGTCATTACCACCACCAGGGAAACTGTCAGTATGAATTATATATTGCTACTAGTATAAATAATACTAGGCCTGGTTCACAACTGAAATCAGTACTGCCTCCGAAAGGTGTCCCACATTGCCAACTGTGTGCCCACACACAAGAAACAATCTCATGATAGCGGTGGTAAAATCTCCACAAAGCTGCCATCAAGCCCTTTAGCCCACCTAATTGTTTGTGCAAAAGATCATACTGGATGAATTGGTTTACCGATAATTTCTTTACAACTAACTGAATTTATCAACTGAGCCCCTATGGGGCCATACTCTGGATAGAAAAATGAAACAAAATTTCACAATAGAACCAGTTTTGCATTGCTGCAAAAAATTTCCAGAACACAGACAAAGTATGACACAAAGAATTAAAAAAAGAGTTGAGTCATGACACCAAGACAACCTTTGGTAGAGCTACAGAAAGACCTGTAAATCTTCAGATACCATTATTCTCAAAGAAAACAATAAGTACTTGCACATCACCTCCATGGCTGTATGCACTCTCACTACAAACCAGTACTAGAACAAAAGATAACACACAAATTGCTTGATAAAAAATCATGAACACTGCGTGTTTTTTTGTTCTTGCTGAACAGCACTCTAAGACAAGCCCTTGTGATTACTGGGAGAATATAGTCTGGTCCAGATGTGTCCAATATTTTAAGTTTTTTGATGCATCACACAGTAGCCAATGTTTAGTGAGGCCAGAAAGGCACGCATATACCTAAAAAAACAGAGCATACAAAAGTGAAGTTTGGACGGGAACAACTTCATGGCTGTGGGGTTGTTTAATTATCAGCCTCTGGCAACTGGCAAAACTTCCATAATAACTACAAGGAAGGATGAATGTACAAACTGAACCAAGACATTCTTGATAACAAATCTAGTTGCCATCTACCAGGAGATGAAAAAGAAACAAGGGAGGACACAATATCAGCAAGACAATGATCCCAAACACACAGTCCAAAGGAAACTCTCGATTTGGTTTCAGAGAAAGAACATCAAAGCCTGCTACAGAGTGCCCAGTAAAATCACCTTGCCCACTGAATCCCAAAAACAATATATGAGAAGGCGTAAAATCTCAGCGTGATCATACCACGGAACCTTCAGGGATTCTGAAGATCTGTTTGAGTGGACAAGACTGGGTCAAAATCCCACCAGAATAATGCAATGCGACTAGTTTCTAACTCCATACAGCAAGATGTTCTTAGCAAGCTTCATCCACCACAAAGCTTTTGTATGTAAGTTTTAAATCACAATTTCAGTAGAGTATGTGTTCAATACTTTTTCCCTGTCTATTTCGCAATATGTACACTTAACTTTCAATTATGGAATCATCTATGGTTTGATTGTCATTGACCCTGTGTGTATTAGGCATGGTATTTTTTAATGACATCTGGTGAGAATTTCATGTGAATAGCATCTTGAGAAATAATAGATTTACTCACTATATATATAAAGAGGTACCTCTTTGATCTTTTTATCTCTATTATCTAATATTCTAAGATATGGAAATCTGTACACTATACGTTTATCAAGTTTTGGTACCTCTTTATTCAAGCTTTTAGTGGAGGTCATAGATCCATACCAATTTAATCGTCTAACATTCCCCAATAACATATAAGAAGAACTGACAAGTAAAAACTTTGCGAATAAATAAAGGTCAGATTGTAAAAATGTTTTGCAGGTAGCCTATTGCATTATAATATAACCAGTAATATGTTATTAATTTACTCAAATTGTTTAGAGTTCTTACTTCTTCACACAGATTGAAAATTGTCCTCCTATGAGAGCACATCCAAGAGATATAATAACCAAAGGCTACTTATTACCCCCAATGTAACCACATTAGCAAAAATGAGTGCTCTCATAGAGTTGGTTGTAGAAAAGGCTTAAAAATGAATGCAAATCATAATAAATGTCCCCAAAAAACACACAACCCTATTTTTGTTACGTGCATACATTCTTAATGCTGGATAACTTTAAAATGTGCTGACAAAAGTTTTGCCTTGGAAAATCCATCAAGAATTTTAATGGGTGATGTCACCTGTCATTGAATTCCATCACTACAGTTCTTATAATATTAGCAAAAAAAAGGGTGTGGAGTTTAGCCCAAGGATCATGAAAAGGATTTAGGAGGCAAATAAATACCATGTCCTTGAGATGATATGGGTGTGGTGGTCACCCGGCACAAGAAGGAAACCGCATTTTATGCTTGCCATTCAACTCCATTATCTTTAGACTTCCTTTGTTCAGTAGTCCCAAACAATTTAACCCAATCCATTTTGGAAAAGTATTTCTTTCCGATCATTTTTCAGTCCCAAACACTTTTTTTTTTCTAAAAAAGTTAAGGGTTTCCCCATACCCCCCAAATGTCTCTGGGGCTGATCGGGCCCCAAAAAACACACACCACACTGTCTTTTCTTTTATGCACACCAAACATAACTTCTCCATCTCTTCTTTTATTTGAGACCTTTGTTTTGTTACCTCTTTTACTTTTTCACTAATTCGCGTTAATGGCCCTTTTATTTTTTCAGTACGTCCGAAATCGCGACTTTGCCATTTTCTACAAATGGCAAATTTTCAGAAAATGTAGCCCCCAATTTTTGGCAATGAGTTGTTTTTAAATGTCATTGTTGTTCCTACTGTTTTTCTCTTTCTTTTGCTTTTATCATTAGAAACTTTCTTGGGTGCCATAAAGACTATTTGGCATACGTACTCTTTGTACATACTGTACTGTATACATAAAAACTGCCACAAAATTGTGAACACAGCACAAGGACAGGTCTGTACTTTTTTACATAAACATGCAAACTGACGCTATCCCCTTGGTTTCACCCAGAAGTGACACAGTAGGGTGGGGCCAAATAGATTTTTTGCACTATGGTTGACCCGCTGAGCAATGGTTTAACCAAAAATGAAAATTTTATTGAAAAATTTTATAAAAAAAACATTTTGGTCAAGGGAAACCCTGGGCTTTTTAGTTACATCTGAAATTTTAAATTTTTTTTTAAAATAATAGGTGTTGAAAATTTGATGCAAAGAGGGAGCTCCACTATAAATAAATATAAAATAATATATATAAAAATTATAAAAAATATTATTTTAAATTTAAAAAAATTTTTTGTAAAATAAATATATATATTTTATAAATAATATAAAATAATATTTTTTATAAATATATTATATATTTTTATATATAAATATAATTAATAAATATTTACATAATAATTTTAAACTTTTACACAAGGGGTTTTTAAAATGGGTTTCATCATGCTGTTATACAGAGCCTACTATTCACAGCCAGCTTCAGGCTCTCTTTTCCAGTTCAGGCTATAGATGGTTCTACAGCAGTGACTGACATATCAGCTCTGTTATTCCTAGCTGAACCTGTTAGCCGGATATTAGTAATAGAAAGTTTAAACAGCAGGGCAGAAGCCTACAGAGCTCCAAAAGTTAAAATTTTGTTAGTAACATAAACAGTATCCAGTGCTACTGATAAGGCACAGCAGGGAATGATATCATCATCCCGGCCAGTGCTGCTAGAGCAGATAGAGATGGACAGTAACCTAGGGAAGCTTGTATACACAAGCAGAAGATATGAACTGCTCTATCCCAGGAAAGGAAGCATGTAATGGGTCTAAGAATTAAAAAATAACTGAATTATTGTCAGAAAAAATGTCTTTCTTTCTATTACAACTATTTTCTTACTTGTAAATATCTCAATACATGTCTCCCATATGTCTCTCTGCCCTCCAGCATTAACTGACCAAAGACCAACTGCCTGTCTTGGCTCCTATCTTTTTCCAGCATGCACACTTCAGTATGCACAGCATCCAGTTCTCATGATTGTCAGAGCCAACAAGAGATGCAAACAAAACAGGAGAACAATCTTCTCCCCCAAGAGGCAATCACAGCAGTGGCACAAATAAAGGCAGTGTGCAGCAGCAGCAGCGACTGCCTGCCTCTGCTCCTGAGCCACTATCATTAACTCACTATAGTATCAGTAGTACCATCAGGAGAATGCTCCTTGGCTGCATATTTTTGCTAATCCAAACTGCTGGCACATGTGCCAGGCTGTGACTAGTTTAGCTATGTGACACCGAGAGAGAGAGAGAGAAGGAGAAGATGGGCACGAGAGAGAGAGAGAGAGAGAAAACAGTCCTCTCTCCCTCCATATAGGATCATAACACCTCTTGCTCAACAAAGTTACAAAATACCAAACAGAAAATAAATAATTTGAACATGCATATTAACTTAAAGGGGTATTACCATCACACCAAATGCTACTGGATGTGTTAATTACTGTAAAGTATTCATTTTTCAAAATGCATGTTTTTTAAGAGATTTACCTAATACAGGCCTTTTTTGCACCTTCAATTTGCTCTCTTATCATCTTGTGTGCTTTCAGTGGTAGCTGGAAATGCATTACTGTGATGTTGCCTGCGGCCGGGATAGCGGAAAGCACATTTTTGCTCATGTGATGCTTGGAAACCAGTGGTGGTTGGCAACCAAGGGGACAAGAGAACAAGTTGAAGGTGCAAAAAAGGCCTGTATTAGGGGATTATAGAAGAGATTCACAACAATTAAATAGAACACCACTAAACTAGTAAAGTGGCAGTATTAAAGAGCAACTCCACCTCCTTACAAGCAAAATCAGATCAGCACTAGTCTTTATTTACCCTTGCCTACTTATTTAAAGCTCATCATTGTAGCGAGAACACCCCGTTAAAGGGAACCAGTCACATAGGTTATGCCCCCCTTGCTGAGGACAGCACAAGCCAGTGTCAGATCTGCTGTTCCCAGCACTGTGTCGTTATTCTGTAAGATGCTGTAGTTTTAGAGCTTTTACCCCTCAAATCTTATTTATGAGCAGGTGTTAGCCCCACCCACCAAAGGCTAGCCCCACCCACCTGGCAGTTAATTCAAATGTTTCTACTATTCAAAGTAACAGGATTATCATTGAGGTTGGCGGGCTAAGCCTCAGATGGGCGGGGTTTGAACAAACTGACTCTTTGAATGGCTCTTTTCTGGCTGAAAACTGCAGATTTTAGCATTACCCCCTTAAGCCGAACGCCTGAAAAGTAGTTAATGACCAGAACATTTTTTTATTTTTGGCCTCCTTGCATTTAAACAGTTGTAACTTTTTTATTTTTTCAATGACGCAGTTGGATGAGGCCTCATTTTATTCAAGACAAGTTGTGCTTTATAAGGGAATAGTTTAAGTACACTTATAAATAATTGCAGTATTTTTTTTTATTTTTTTCCAAATTTTTTTTTTTTTTTTTAATTTTTATTTTTTACACCATTAACATTTCACACTTAATAACTTGTTAGATTAATTCTACAGGTTATTATGGTCGTGTGGATACCAAATATGTGTAGGTTTTTTTGTGCGTGTAATTCATGTACAATTATTTTTTATTAAATATTTATTTTTATTTTATTATGTATGTTGTTTATTCTTTTTTTTTTACACTTTGTATGTTTTTTTTGTACTTTTTTTTTTACTCCCATGAAGGGAGAACTGTTTAACATTTTTTTTTTTACACTTAGTAATGTATTAGCATATTCATATATGCTAATACATGCTAAATCTGTGTCAGCTGACACAGGCAGTGATTAGGACAGCACACAGTGCGTCCTAATCACTGCATCATACACAGACAACTCTGGGGCCACGCTAGGTCCCCAGAGCTGACTGTGCAAGGCCGTTCCCCGGCTCTGTCGGGTCACCGGGTGTTCCGATCACCCGACAGAGCAGGGATCCCTTTGATATGCGCTGCGGTAACGCAACCGCCGCAATCAAAGGGTTAAAGCATCGGGTTGCGGAGGTTTCCTCCGCTCCCTGATGCCTGCAGGACATGCTCTGGATCGGGCTGTGTAGTTCAGCCCCGATCCCAGCGCAGCTGCGGCACCGGGCGCCGCAAACCCCGATGTCTGCAGCGACGTCAAAAGACGTCGCTGTAGACGAACGACCCGCACCGGCCGCCGTCAAAAGACGGTGCGCGGTCGTTAAGGGGTTAAATACACGAAAACTCCAGCATCTTACAGAATAAGGGACACACTAGCATGTTCTGGCCTCAGCAAGGGGGGCATAATCTATGTGACAGGTTCTCTTTAAGCAAGATCTGTTAGCATGAAGCAGAAAGTAATAGAATCCCCATCTTTGTACACCCTTCTGCATTATATTTATACAATGTAGAAGGGTGTACAAAAGATTGTTTCCCCTAGTGGTCAAGTAACTCTTGGGTGGACTACATGTAAAAATATATAAAAGTATAAAAAGTAATACAAAAGTTTGAAACACTATCCTAGCCATTTTACAAATAAAATAAATAATAAAGTTGCACATAATTGGTATCGCCACATTTGTTAAAGTGCAATCTATTATAGTTAGAGATAGCAGAATCGATCCTAACGAAGTGGAATTCGTTTAGAATTTCAGGAAAACTTCGATTCTGAATGAAGTCGAAGTTTGGCGTGATTCGCGGGAACGAAGCGTGTTTTTAATTGATAAAATGGCTGCAAGCACATGGCGCTACATGGGGCAAAGAAGTCTGGGAGGAAGAAAGGAGTAGCCTAATTGACATGTGCAGAGATGAAGCCAATCAGAGACCGGCGGGATTCTGTGACGTCACCGCACTATAGAAGTCCGGATCCGACGCTGGCAGCTCACATTCCTCTCTCTGTGCCGTGTTGTAGCTACTGCAGCTCCAGTATTAGAGATCTCACACAAAAGAAAGACCTTTTGTACAGCAAATTCTTGGGGGTGTCACAGCTTTTCTCAGAGACTTCTCTTACTTTCTAATTTTGATTTTGTGGGGTATTAGAATTGAAGTCCAGTGTGCGTCCAATTCAGCTGCATATACATTTTAATGCTATCTGCTCAGTTCATGAGCACATTAAATATCCAAGGGTTATCTAAGCCTGTTGTTGCTGTTGTATTCAGTTAAAGAAACAGCGTTTTTACAATCCAAATACCAGTTAATTTTTGGCACCTCCTTTCTTTTGCGCAATTTGGATCCAAGGGTTAATTAAGTGTTTTTCTGCTGTTGTGGTCAGTAAAATACACATCATTTTAACACGCTACGAAGCTGGTAATTTATGGCACCTCATTTCTTTTGCGCAATTTAAATCCAAGGGTTAATTGAGTGTTTTTCTGCTGTTGTGGTCAGTAAAAGAAACGGTGTTTTTCAACGCCAAAGAAGAAATTTTGCCTGTAGCATAATTCATATCCGAAGGTTAATTAAGCCTGTTTGCACTTTTCTATTCAGTAAAATACACAGAGTTTTTAAACGGCACATATAAGCACATTTTTCCTGCCCATTTGTGGAGTGCAATTTATATCCATGGGTTACCCAAGCTTGTTAGTGGGTTCATTTGGTGTCAAATACAGGGTGTGTATTTATCATATACAGATATCTTCATTAAACAGAGTCTGCACATTTTAGAACAAACAGTATGTCAGAGAGGTGGCAGGCTTTTCACATGCGAGTGGTAGTAGCACAAACATTCCTGGAGCAGGCACAGGTCACAGCACAATAAGGGGACGTAGCAGCAGGGGTCACTCGGGGAGGCCAGAACTGCCAGAGTCATCTAGCGGCCGTGTGTTGACCAGCAACCCAATGGTTCTTGATTGGTTGACTAGGTCATCCACTTCCTCCCAGATGACATCTGACAACCCCAGCCAAGAGTCGGTGGGAACCTCAGACACAACCCTTAGTTGGCATGGCCCGGGAGCGGGTCAGCGGCCCCCACCTGTCCTCAACCCGCCTCTGTCCCATCCAGTGCCCTCAGCCAGAGATCTACTATGTGGTCTGGGCTCAGAGCCCCTATACAGCGAGGATGAACAATTTGAGTACGACAGTCAGCAACTACTTGGAAGTGAAGAAATGGGGCCAATATCCCCTGCTTCTTGCAGTAGGCGGCAAAGTATAGATGTGGAGAGTGGCATGGGAGGTTATGTTGTGACGGGTCAGCCTCTGCATACCAAGACCGTTGAGGAGGACAGCAGTGAAGATCAAACAATAATCGATGATGATGTAGCCGACCGCACTTGGGAGCCAGGTGAAGTAAGGGCTTCATCATCATCAGGAGAAGAGGGCGTCAGCTTGCGCCTCAGGCAGCGGCGCAGCCAGCAAGTGGGTAGTGTGGCCGTGAGTCAGCAGGGTAGCAGCAGTGCGAGGTCGGCAGCCAAGAGGACATGGGGTAGAAAAACTGCTTCGCAGGTCCAAGAAAGTAGCGGCACAGGGGCTCAGCGAGGCAGCGGCGGTAGTAGTCACTCAGTGTGGAGCGTTGGCAGTAAAATCAGCTACTTGGCGGTTTGGTAGTTCTCTGCTAAGACACCGGAGGAGCCGAATATGGGTATATTTAGAATCTGTGGGCAGAAAGTGAAGCGTGGCCAGGGAGCTAACGTTGGCACCACGGCCCTGCGTCAACATATGCAGCGTCACCATCCGGTAGCCTGGGAGAAACGTGGCTCAGATGTGGTGGTCCATCCTGCCGCCGCAGAAGCAGCAGCCCCCAGTGGCACGCATGCCATTGCAGCCAGTCAAGGCTCCACCCCCTCTGCAGAATGGAGCTGTTTCTCTTTGCCATCATCTCCCTGTCCAGATGCACTCTACCACCCCAGTTAGGAGATCTGCTGAACTACTGGGCAGTCAAACTGGATGTGTGGCCGCAACTTGCCGAGTTTGCAGTGGAGAAGCTGTGCTGCCCGGCCAATAGTGTGGCATCAGAGCGGGTGTTCAGTGTGGCGGGGGCCATCGTTACCCCAAGGAGAACCCGCTTGTCCACGGGAAATGTGGAACGACTGACCTTTATCAAGATGAATCAGGCGTGGATCAGCCAGGATTTCCACACATCAATGCCTTAGGCATCAGATTACATCAGCCATGATGCCTCACCCAAACTTTGAGAAATGAGTCTGGGTTCAAACTACCTGCCTCATCCACTATTCTGATGCTGCCATCCGCCTGATGCCACACATCTGCTGCCAGTTTCTCTATGTGCCTACCACCATCTTTACCAGGGACTGATATTGCCACCCACCTCCACACTGTGTCATTGTGCCACTCTCTGACCTCATGCTGCTACTGCTGTTGTTGCTGCTACGGTCACCTCCACATCCACACCGTGTCATTGTGCCACTCTGTGACCTCATGCTGTTGCTCCTGCCGACATCTCCACTCTCTGTCATTGTGCCACTCTGTGGCCTACTCCTGTTTTTGCCACCTCCAGAATGTCATTTTGCCACTCTCTGACCTCATGCTGTTGCTCCTGCCGGGACCTCCAAACTGTCATTGTGCCACTCTGTCACCTACTCCTGTTTGTGCCACCTCCACACTGTGTCATCTGACCTCATGCTGCTGCTGCTGTTGATGCCGTCACCTCCACACTGTGTCATTGTCCCACTCTCTGACCTCATGACTGCTGCTGTGGCTGCTGCTGCGTCCTCCAAACTCTGTCATTGTGCCACTGTCTCCCAAGCACCCCCAATCACAGTGGCAGTATACAGTGGAAATGGAGGCAGGGAGTCCCTCAGAATCACTTGCGCACATGGCCCGCAGCATGCTGATTTGGCTGGCTAGTGACAGCCGAATAGTCAGCATCCAGCAGAGGGATGACTTCTGGCTCTCCACCTTCTTGGACCATCGCTACCGGTCCAAAATGGGAGATTTTTTTCCAGCTGCTGAGAGGGAAGACAAACTCAAATACTATAGAGAAATCCTCCGTAGTCAGTTTGCTAACGTTCTGAAACCATTTTTGGCCAAGGCAATTATACCTCCATCAGCTTCTTCATTAATACCTAAAAAAGTTCCAACGCAGTTTATTATGAAGTATAAACGTGGTAGTTTGAATCCAGTTTCTCTGCGTGACACCAATTTGTTGAAATGCAGCGTATGGAATAGAAGGAGACCCTAAATACAGGGAATGTTTTAGGTGCTTATTTTGCATTCGGTGCCATTAGTGATGGAAGTTAGTACAAAACTGGACTACTGACCTACAAGCAAATGCTGCAAAACTGGCTTGGATGAGCTTCTTCAGTATGAAGAATGAGAAAACGTATGTCCAAATTACAGACAGAAAAACCGCCTCCGCATCCTCCTTGAGCCTCGTCTGTCATATCCGTGTACTGTACCTCTTGCCTCCGTCCCTTGACCACGATCCTTGTCGGCTTTCCTGACCTTACGCTTGTCCCCGACTCCTCCAAGTTTACGATTTTGTACCTCGCTACACATCAGCTGCCACCGCAAGCAAGTCACGTCAGGGGTAACGACCTGGTAGACTCCTGCTGCAGCAAGTCTATCCCACTTTGCGGCTGGCTCTGGTGAAAACTGGGACCTACTTAGATTCCGTTCCCTGGCATGGCTATTGCCATCATCTCCTTACTGTGCTGCGATCTGTGGTGGCTTCGGTAACCTACTACTGTGTTCTTTGACGATATCGTAGGATCTTAGTCCTCAGCTTGTTTTTTTCCAGCTGGCGCTGCCATAACTTTATCAGGCTGCATTCCTGCTTCAGTCTTTTTGGTCAGTTTTGCCCCTGTAAGTGCACAGGGAATTTTAGAGTGAAGCGATTCTAAGAGCAGCGGCAGTCATTTGCGTGTCATACTAAAACACAGCATTGTATGAAGACTAGTGTTGAGCGATGATTATCGACAAAGTTGAAATCGGCACGGTTTTATGTTGATCGGAATTTTTAGATCACGCAATAATTTAGGTTAAACTCTGTGCATAATCTATTAATATTGCGCCATTTTCAGCGCTTCCTGTCATTTTGGCGGCCAGCAAATCAGCTTAGAGAATAGAGCAGAGTGAGCTGTGTGTGCGACGTCATGACTGGGATGTGTATGGTTGCGATTGGCTGGAAAAAATCACATGACCTCGTTTTACATAGAACAGCCACTTCCTGTTCGCCTCAGTGTGTGTCAGCGTCTCATAGGAGTAGGACGTGCGCTCTACCTCTGTCCACACAGCTCAGCAAACAGCTCAGCGAAATTGTTCTATTTGTTCACAGGGACAGCTATACTTTTAGCTGTGAACATTAGAACTTAGGTAGATTAGAGATTTGCAGATTTTAGGTAGTTAGGCTGAGAATTTTAAAGGAGTATCTAGCCCTGTAAAGTCACGAGGGGAGCGGGGGGTGGGGGGCCGCGGGCGGACACAGGCAAGCTCTTTAAAGGATAGTGGATATAGTGCAGCCGAGACTTAGTTTAGACATTGCATTGCAATGGCTTTTTATTAACAGTTTTCTGTTGAAATATTACTTGTATATTGCCCAGCCTGAACTTATATTAGGATTCAGATCTTTTCTAGCAACTGCAGGTCTATTTGTGAGGTGCAAAACTCCACTTTTATTATCCGTATACATTTCAGATAGGTGTTTTTTCCCTTTTGCCCAGTCCAGCTTTGTTGATAGAGGCACCTTGCACTTAAATTTCAATACAGCAATTTTGTCGTCACCGCAGGTGTATTTTTAGGTGCAAAAAATACCGTTTATTATCCGTATACATTTCAGATACATGTTTTTTCACTTTTGCCCAGTCCAGCTTTGTTGATAGAGGCACCTTGCACTTAAATTTCAATACAGCAATTTTGTCGTCACCGCAGGTGTATTTTTAGGTGCAAAAAATACCGTTTATTATCCGTATACATTCAGATACGTGTTTTTTCACTTTTGCCCAGTCCAGCTTTGTTGATAGAGGCACCTTGCACTTAAATTTCAATACAGCAATTTTGTTTTGATTTGAGGGATTTGAGAATAGCTGTGATTTGCCGTATTTTAGTAAGAGACGTTCCAAAACTCTTCCATACCCTCTCAAATTTTATCTTTCTGAACATGGAGCGAAATGCAGGTGGTAAGCGAGCAAAGAGGGGGGTAGGACATGGAGGTAGAGGTACGAGAGAAGGTGCTCCTTCCAGTGCTGGCGACAACACGCAAGTCAGTGGATTGTCGGTTGCAGGATCGCCAGGCCTATCATCGCTGGGACAGGGCCCTGTGAATCTCATTAACAAACAGCGTCGCCAATCTGTTCTTCAGTGGTTAATGCAACCTGCATCCAGCAGTCTTACCTCCTCGTCCTCCCAGTCACGGCCACAAATGTCATCATCAGCATCCGTCCAACATGAAGCGAAGGCAGCCCAAATGTCAACTCGTGTACCCACCACTGTGGATAATCCATTTTCTGAAGACCTCTTTGATGACAAAATGTGGTTGGGGTCAGAAGGCATATTAAAAGAGGCCAAAGAGGATGATTTTGTTTGCTCTGACGCCCAGTTACTGATGCCATCAGAGGAGGAGAAGGAAGACGGTCAATCGGCAAAAATCCCGGGCGGTCGGCAGTGCCTTGCAGTCCCTCTTGCTTGTAGCCCGCAGCTCCTGGATGCAGAATGTCAGGACGACCAAGTCACCTGTTTTTGATGATTGTTGATGACGACATTGGGGATCCAACGGGTCTTTTCAGCAAAATTTGTTTGCGAGCGCTTCTCACTGGAGAGGGGAAAGATGGGGTTTTGTCAGTGGGGCCCCGCCTCAAAAAGGAGGGGCGGTCGCAGAATTCCGCTGAATGTTTACACCAGCCAGGTCGGGGGGAAAACCCCCTCCCGTTATCCCGTCAAAAAGGTCCAGGACCCTCAGCCTGGCCCTTCTTAGAAGCCCGATCACCCAGCGATGTTATACCCGCCGTAAGCGCATAAGTGAGGCAAGATCTTAGGTGTTTAACCACCCCCAAACTGCCCTTGCCCCCACATGAGCAAATGCATGGGAAAGGGAGGAACCTTGGCCAAAAAAAGGCCAGACCATGGGTTTCCCAACCATGTACACCCTCTGTCTCCGCCTCCCCTCCGCCACCACCAACCGTTCCTCACTGCCCATGCCCCAAAGGTCGATCAGGGATCACCTCCCTTCAGCCTCACCATCGCCCGGCCCACCAGCCCCACCAGGCCCTCCTACCCCTTCTCCTTCCCCCTTTTGAGACCTGCACCCCGGAAACCCCCAGTCAGCACCACCTCTGCCCCGGGTTTTGGGACGAAGAAACATTTTTAACCCCAAACCATCCCAAAGCAAAAGCCTAATGTCGGCATTGCCAGGTCTTGCCTTTGGGAAAGTTGCCTTTCCGTCTTTTTGACACGTTTTTTTCCCGCCACGCATCCCCTTTCCCTTTGCCCCCAAACCAATCCGAGCAGGATTTTTTTTCCCAGAAAAGCCCCCCCTCCCCCTGGCCCCACGTGTCTTAAAATTTCACGCGTTGTCTGCACGTGTCCCATCTCCCCCCGCACATGGACAGAAGCAGGGCCCAAGGCCGTATATCTCTTTTTGGCTTACGGGGTGAGCTGGGGATTCTCTGGTGTGACAGGGGCTCTCAGGCTCGGCGCACGCTCTTAAAAACCCGAGGGATGGGCAGGTCTTTTCCCCCAAGGCCCTCTGGTGGCATCACTCCCAGAGAAACCGGCCGTGTAAAAATTTAATCTGTCTTGGAGACCGTCCACCAAGGTCGAGCTGTGGATGGCTTCGCAACGAGTCGGCGCTGGGGGTGACAAAAACCCTTTGTCCAGAAAGGTGGGTGCGTAACGGGGCAAAATCTCTGGCGCCTTAAGATCGGTGGGGAGCACCCCTTGCCGGGGCACTGTAAATTAACCAGTCATCCAGAAATTTTAAAGAGCTCCCCGGGGTCGGACTCCCTTTTTGGGGAAAGGGCCCAGGTCTGATTGCAGCGTCAGCTCGGGCCTCCCGTAAACGTCTCATTGTTGACACCTGGAATTCCCCCCTCCCATGCTTCCGATTGGGGGCACAGCGAAATTTCCATTATGCAGTACAAAAGGACACAGGCCGACAACAGGGGCGGCCCTCGGGTTTTTGGCCACCGGATGGAGGCGGTTAAAGAGCTCTGCCCCATCCTTGCCATTTTTGAAGAACCCACCAAAAATGGTCAGTGCGGACAATGCCTTGTCGCATAGCATTGTGGAGATCTTATTCGGAACGATGTTTGGACACTCTGAAACAACAGGCCCGCCGCGAGGGAGGGGGGCGGCACAGATGCAGAACGGAACCTTTTTTCTCCGTCAATCCACAAGGCCCGACAGTTTCTCAATTTACGGTCTTATTGGCAGTGTTCGGAGTCCGGGCTAGTGCAAGGCGGCGCATCGCCTAGGCGCATCATCTAGGCAAGTCAGGGCTGTGTTGAAAACTTGCCGGGGGAAGGAGGAGAGGAGGTATTTCCTAGACACGCGTTACCGAGTCCCCGATTGGGAAAAAGGTTGGCGTGAATTTGAGGGGGTGGAGGAAAGGGAAGATCATTTGCTAGTGCACCTCGACCCCTTTCAGGGAAATCAAGGCTCCATCTCTCAATGAGTGCTTGGATTTCTCCTTTTCCCCCAACATGATCCTGCATTAAGGCCATCAAAATGAACAACAGTTACTGGGGGGCCACCCCCTGGGGTCCCCGGTACAAAACAAAATCAGCACTTTCCATCCACCCCCCCAAATGAGGGGGGGGGAAAATGCAGGAAATGAAACCCTTTTTATTGATCAACTGGAACATTGTTGCGTCGCTTTCACTTTTTTCAATGTCACGGTGGAACAAAATCAGCGCTGAAACAGAAGAGTGCCAAAGGGAGCGCAACAGAGCAGGCAAGGGGGCAAAGCCTAATGGGGACCTCTGGCAATTTTATTTACCACCCACCAACGCTGCAATGCAGGGCACCATCAACACACAGAACCAGCTTAAAATCTGGTGCCGACTATTCGTCTCAACACCGGTTTTTGTATTTTTCCAGACCCAATAGACTTCGGGTATCCCCAAAAGGACAAATGGCCCGAGCTCGCCGCCACGATAAGGTTTGTCCTCAGCCAGTGGAGGAATACAGACAAAAGCTCCCCCTTTCCCCAGATAATGTGGGTCGATTTACTTTCACAAAAATGAATCAGGCATGGATCCTGTTGTCCCCAAATTGCGAGGGCACGATTATTTGCCCGGTCTACTTCACATTCCCCTTCAAACAGAAAAAGGGCCCCTTTAAAACTTTTTTTTAAATATATTTCTTACTGCAATTTTTTTTCCAGTTCCCAAAAAGTTCTTTGCTGGTTTGCTGTGAGGAGATGTAAAAGACAGCAAGGGTTTTATGACAACCCGTTTCAATTTTTCCACTTTATCTTTAGAAGTTTTCGCATTATCAATGGTTTGAGGTCATGTTGCTGTGAGATCCAGCAATAATCATGGTCCTTTGGAACAGAAATGTGGCTTCGAAGTGGCATTTCTCCCTCACAATTTTTAGCAGTGGCTGAGCAGTCATTTTTATAATTTTTTGGGTCATGCTGCTTTGAAATGCAGCAATACTACAGTACCTATTCTAAAAATTTTTGTTTCTAACAGACATTTGTTCTCTACAATTGTCCAAAGTGGCTCAAGGGTGATGGTGCTGTCAGAAACAGGAATAGGTAGGACACTGTTAATGGACACATATTGCAAAATGACTTGTTTTTTGTAAGATCTTTAACATAACTAGCAAGCCCGGTATTGAGACAAGCCATTTAATACAATTAAAAAAGAGAAAGAAAGACATGGTGGGATTCCATCCTATTTTAAAAATGTTTTTTTTTCTAGAATTAAACTACTAAAAAACTTGCATGTACAAAATAGCTGGTAAAAAAATTCCTCTGAATTGTACAAGAGAGGTACAGGAAGACTTGACCAGATGTAGGTTATTCAGAGGACATGGAGTATGGAGCACAGACAGAGAACAAAGAACAGAGACAATTTCCTCCAGCACGTTGAGTAAAATGAGAAAAGAATGCCAAGAAAAAGGGCCCCTGGGTGGAACAGGAGTGTTAACCACCAGTATTTCCAAGTGAAGCTCAATTGGTCCGCACTCATACGGAGGGGCAAGCGCTACCCAGGTCTTGACTGTGTACTGAGGAAGGCTGGAGTTCTTACCTCACAATTCTGTTTTTGTTGCTGCGTCATAAGAGCATTTTTACCATTTTAATAGATGACGGACGCTAGCCTGGGCTCTCACCGCACCCACTGTAAGTCTGGCCCTGGCAGCTGGACCTCCGTGTTAACAGATGGCTGACGGCAGCACTGGCTCTCACCGTTAGGGGCAATCAGGAAAGCTTCAAATTTCTCTAAAAAATCAGATTTTGAAAAAGGTCATTTCTGTGAGGTTAAGTAGTGTCAAAAAGGGCTCCAGGGCTGGACACAAATTGCACAATTTGAGGTTTAAAATTTTCTGGGGCTGGAGTCACTATGGGGTCGCATCATTTGATCTCCAGGGGAGTCTGTCCCTAATCACTGAAGAAGGATTTGGAGGAAAAATGAAACCATTGAAGTGATTGGCTGAATCAGTCTCAGAAGCCAGGAGGGCAAATGTCTTCTCAACTAAGAAGTGTTTTGGGGATGATTAGGACTTTTTTATTACTTATGGGGTGTGCGGATGAATTAACACATCTACACGTGTAAAAAATACCTTTAAAAACTGCAGGGAGGGGTATGTTGTATGTTATCACACTTGAAAAAAAAGCAAAATGACAATAATGTAAAACTATAAATAAAACTTCCCTAAATAAATTCTGTAAACAAATGTCAGTTACCAAAAAATATACTAAATGACAGTCACTGTACAAAATAGCATAGTGCTACTTTGTGATCTATGGGTCAAACAGGTTTAGGGGTCATGCTGTGGTACAGGACAGGGATAGTCTATGTTCAGTTAAACTAAAATGGTGGTTCAAAGACTCCTATTTCCGGCACTTTTTATTCTGTTGGTCAGACAGGTTTAATGGTCATACTGTGGTACAGAACAGGTATATTCAATGTCCAGTTCAAGTAAAATGATGGTTCAAATCATACTGCCTTCTGGCACTTTTTAATTTGTGGGTAATCCAAGTTTAAGGGTCATGCTGTGGTACAAGACAGGGATAGTGAATGGTCTGTGACTTTTTTCCGTGACTTTTATAACCTAAGGGCATGTCCCCACGGCACGGGTTTTCGGCCGGTTTTTCAGCCGATTTGCGGTTTTTCAGACCGCCTGAAAAACCGGCCGAAAATGAGCACAATTGTGCTCTATGGAAAACCCGTGCAGCAGTCCCTACTGCACGGGTTTTCCGCCCGGCGGTTTTGTCGCCGGCGGTCCGGCGGCAAAACATTGTAGAAGCACAATCTTCCGTCCGGTTTCCGGACAGAAGATGTGCTTCTCAATGAGAGGTCAATGAGAGCTCATCGCGGAGAAAAGCCGCCCCCCCCCCCCACCGCGGCCATGGGGACGGCCGCAAAACAGGACAAATACCGGCCGGCAAACCGGCCGGTATTTGTCCACTGCCGTGTGGATGTGCCCTAAGTGTGTTGCCCAAGATGTAGCAGGTATCCATTTGACTGTTGTGAATGTAAATTCCAGCTTCTCCAGCCCTGTTTGGGTGTAATAATGAAGGTGTTGTTCCTCTCCCATAGACTTTAATGGTCATCAGCGATAATCTATTATCGACTATCGGATATCGTCTTGATAATTGCCGATATCGACTATCGACCCGATGACGATAGTCAATGTAATCGCTCATCACTAATGAAGACCAAACCAAGCTCCCTCTGCATTTTTAAGTATGGCACGACGTTCTTCATCACCCTACAGGCTCTCTGCAGCCTGGAAATAGCTGTTTTTTAACGCGATTTGTCCCAAAGTAATTCGGACCAAAACTAATTTTGTTGAAAAATTCAATGAAGTCTGTGAACCAAATTTTTGAGAAATTCACCCATCTCTAATTATAGTATAACATCATTGATCCTGTAAAGAAGAAAAACATTTTTTTTTCTATGGTTATTTCATGTCCCCAAAATATTGGAACAAAAAGTGGTCAAAATGTTGCCTTTATCCCAAAATGGTATCAATGACAACTACACTTCAGCACCAAAAGAAATAGCCTTCACTCTGATCCCTAGGTTAAAAAAAAAAGTTATTGTTTGCGGGAAATGGCACTGCAGCGCAAAGTTCAGAGAGAATATTTTTATTTTTTTAAAACACTAAAACATAACGAAAACCCTACATATTTAGTTATATCAGAATCATACCAACATGCAGAATGCAGATAACACATCAGTTATACCGTAGAGTGAAGCCATAAAAACAAAACCCCTGCAAAAATTGCACCAACTGGTGCAGGAGCCGACTAAGGGGTGGACCTTTTTGGGCGTAATATTAACTAACAAGCCTGACAAAGTAACAAATGTTAAGGCTGGAGGGCACCTAGGAAAAAGTGACCAAAATGTAATACATTTTCATTTATTTTTCAATAGAGTATTTTGTCGAGGAGCCAGAAACCACTAACTTAAGTAAGGATCATTTTATTCTGCCTATAGACGCCCTAAACTGCATTGACTGGGACAGGGTCTTCAAAAATAACAGAATAAATAATAAACGGGAGATGTTTTAATACAGTTGAAGCGTTCGCTGTGAGAGGTGCATACCTCATGGAACTAAAATTATTAGCAACACGAAAAACCCATGTGGATCAACAAAGATGTAAAGGAGGCAATGAATAACAAAAAGAAAGCATTTAACCTACTAAAACAGGAAGGCAGTGAAGAGAGAGGCACGAAAAAACTATAAGGAAAAAAATAAAATATGTAAAATAATGAAAAAGACAGCAAAGCTGCATACAGAAAGGCATATTGCCAAAGAGAGTAAAACTAACCCCAAAATATTTTTTTTAACTATACAGATAGTAAAAATATTAAAACTGAAAATGTTGCCACTTTGAAAAGTAGTGAGGGGGGTATTGTAGAGGGTGATGAGAAGAAAACAAATCTATTAAACCATTTTTTCTAAACTCTATTTACTGAGGAAAGAGACCTTCCTGTTAATGGGCAGAGGGATGAGGTAATCTCCACCTTGACTGTTTCTTGTCTAACCCAGGAAGAAGTGCAGCTCCATCTTAAGAAGCTTAAAATAGACAAATCCCCAGCTCCTGATGTTATACATCCCTGGGTCCTAAGCGAGTTAAGTAATGTCATAGAGAGGCTCCTATTCTTAATATTTATGAACTGCATAATAAAAGGGTATGTTCCAAAGGATTGTCGCATAGCAAATGTGGTGCCAATATTAAAAAAGGGATCACAAAGTGATCCTGGAAACCATAGGCCGGTAAGTTTAAACTCTGTTGTAGGTAAAATGTTTGAAGGTTTTCTAAGAGATGCTATACTGGAGTTTCTCACTGAAAATAAATGTATAACTCCATTCCATGGTTTATAAAGGATGGGTCCTGTCAAACTAATGTCATCAGCTTCTATGAGGAGGTCAGTTCTAGACTTGATCGTGGTGAGACATTGGATGTGATATATCTGAAATTCTCTAAAGCATTTGATACTGTGCCAAATAAAAGATTGGTAAGTAAAATGAGTGCTTGGACTGGGGGAAAATGTTTTCAAGTGGGTAAGTAACTGGCTCAGTGATAGCAAACAAAGGGTGGTGATTAGAGATGGGCGAATCGATTCTAACGAAGTGGAATTCGTTTAGAATTTCAGGAAAACTTCGGTTCGGAACGAAGTCGAAGTTTGGGGTACTTCGGGTGAACGAAGTGTGCTTTTGATTGATAAAATGGCTGCGAGCACATGGCGCTGCATGGGGCAAAGCACTCTGGGAGGAAGAAGGGCATAGCCTGCATGACATGTGCAGAGGTGAAGCCAATCAGAGACCGGCGGGATTCTGTGACGTCACTGCACTATATAAGTCCAGGTACGACGCCGGGAGCTCCACACTCCTCTCACTGTGCTCATCAGGGAAGGTGCTGCCGCGGCTGATAGCTCTTACTGAAGAATTGATTTTTATATAGCGATTTCTGTGGGGTGTCTCAGCTTGTCTCAGAGACTGTTCTCTTAATGTTCTATTTCTAATTTTTTGGGGTATTGGATCTGAAATCCAGTGTGCGTCCACTGCAGCTGCATACACATTCAATATCCAAGTGGGATCTAAGCCAGTTCCTGTTGTATTCATTTAAATAAACAGCGTTTTTTCAATACAAAATACCACTTCATTTTTGGCTGCTCAATTCTATTGCGCAATTTAATTCCAGGGGTTAATTAAGCGTTGTTTTGCTGGTGTGCTGACTAAAATAAACCGTCTTTTTCAACGCCAAAATATATACATTTTTCCTATAGCCTAATTCACAAGCAAAGGTTAATTACAACTGTATCTCTTGTTGTGTGGCGTAGAAAACACGCAATTGTAACACGCTACCAAAGATACTAGTTTGTCGGGCTCAATTCTTTGGCGCAATTTACATCCAGGGGTTAATTAAGCGTTGTTTTGCTGGTGTGTGACAAAAATAAACCGTCTTTTTCAACGCCAAAATATATACATTTTTCCTGTAGCCTAATTCACAAGCAAAGGTTAATTACAACTGTATTCTTTTGTTGTGTGGCGTAGAAAACACGCAATTGTAACACGCTACAAAGCTACTAGTTTGTGGGGCTCAATTCTTTGGGCGCAATTTACATCCAGGGGTTAATTAAGCGCTGTTTTGCTGGTGTGCTGACAAAAATAAACTGTCTTTTCAACGCCAAAATATATAAATTTTTTCCTATAGCTTAATTCACAGCAAAGGTTAATTACAACTGTATCTCTTGTTGTGTGACGTAGAAAACAACCGCAATTGTAACACGCTACAAAGCTACTAGTTTGTGGGCTCATTCTTTGGCGCAATTTACATCCAGGGGTTAATTAAGCGTTGTTTGCTGGTGTGCTGACATAAATAAAGCGTCTTTTTCAACGCCAAAATATATACATTTTTCCTGTAGCCTAATTCACAAGCAAAGGTTAATTACAACTGTATCTCTTGTTGTGTGGCGTAGAAAACACGCAATTGTAACACGCTACAAAGCTACTAGTTTGTGGGGCTCAATTCTTTGGAGCAATTTACATCCAGGGGTTAATTAAGCGTTGTTTTGCTGGTGTGCTGACAAAAATAAACCGTCTTTTTCAACGCCAAAATATATACATTTTTCCTGTAGCCTAATTCACAAGCAAAGGTTAATTACAACTGTATCTCTTGTTGTGTGGCGTAGAAAACATGCAATTGTAACACGCTGCAAAGCTACTAGTTTGTGGGGCTCAATTCTTTGGCGCAATTTATATCCAGGGGTTAATTAAGCGTTGTTTTGCTGGTGTGCTGACAAAAATAAACCGTCTTTTTCAACGCCAAAATATATACATTTTTCCTGTAGCCTAATTCATGTCCGAAGGTTAATTAAGCCTGTTTGTGCTTTTACATTTAGTAAAACACACAGTGTTTTTAAACTACACATACAAGTAAATTTTTCCTGGCCACTTGTGGAGCGCAATTTAT
Organism: Phyllomedusa bahiana; assembly: GCA_025379985.1. Classification (NCBI taxonomy): domain Eukaryota; kingdom Metazoa; phylum Chordata; class Amphibia; order Anura; family Hylidae; genus Phyllomedusa; species Phyllomedusa bahiana. The sequence goes on along the minus strand of JAODAL010007775.1, from coordinate 67,552 downwards.
ATCCAAGGGTTACCCAAGCTTGTTACTGGGTTCATTTGGAGTCAAAAACAGGGTGTATATTTATCATATACAGATATCCACATCAAACAGTGTCTGTACATTTTCGAACAAACAGTATGTCAGACAGATAAGTCGCAGTCTCGGCACCTTGAGAGTGGCAGTGGCACAAACATTCCTGGAACAGGCCCAGGTTGCAGCACAGCAAGGGGACGTCGCAGCAGGGGTCACTTGGTGAGGCTACAACTGCCGCTGTCATCTAGCGGCCGTGTGTTGTTCAGCAACCCAAGGGTTCTTGATTGGTTGACTAGGTCATCCTCTTCCTCCCAGATGACATCTGACAACCCCAGCCAAGAGTCGGTGGGAACATCAGACACAACCCTTAGTTGGCATGGCCCGGGAGCGGGTCAGCGGCCCTCACCTGTCCTCAATCCGCCTCTGTCCCATCCGGTTCCCTCAGCCAGAGATCTACTATGTGGTCTGGGCTCAGCGCCACTATATAGCGAGGATGAACAATTTGAGGAGGGCAGTCAGCAGCTACTTGGCAGCGAAGAAATGGGGCCAATATCCCCTGCGTCTTGCAGTAGGCGGCAAAGTATAGATGTGGAGAGTGGCATGGGAGTTCATGTTGTGAGAGGTCAGCCTTGGCATACCAAGACCGGTGATGAGGACAGCAGTGACGATGAAACACAAATAGATGATGATGTAGCCGACTGCACTTGGGAGCCGGGTGAGGCAAGGGCTTCATCATCGTCAGGAGAAGAGGGCGTCAGGCAGCGGCGCAGCCAGCAAGTGGGTCGTGTGGCCGTGAGTCAGCAGGATAGCAGCAGTGTGAGGTCGGGAGCCAAGCGGCCACGGGGTAAAAAACCCGCTTCGCAGGTCCAAGAAAGTAGTGGCACAGGGACTCAGCGAGGCAGCGGCGGCAGTAGTCACTCAGTGCGGAGCGTTGGCGGTAAAATCCGATACTCGGCGATGTGGCAGCTCTTTGCTAAGACACCGGAGGAGCCGAATATGGGTATATGTAGAATCTGTAAGCAGAAAGTGAAGCGTGGCCAGGGAGCTAACGTTGGCACCACGGCCCTGCGTCAACACATGCAGCGTCACCATCCGGTGGCCTGGGAGAAACGTGGCTCAGATGTGGTGGTCCATCCTGCCGCCGCAGCAACAGCAGCAGCAGCAGCGCCCAGTGGCACGCATGCCATTGCAGCCAGTCAAGGCTCCACCACCTCTGCAGAAGGGAGCTGTTTCTCTTTGACATCATCTCCCAGTCCAGATGCTCCTGCTCTTCGCAACTCATGGCGCCAGCAGTCGTTCAGCGAGGCGATTGCAAAGAGACAACAGTATGCGTCCAACCATCCTAAGGTGCAGCAGCTGACCGTGCTCCTGTCCAAGTTGTTGGTACTACAGTCCCTCCCTTTCCAAATGGTGGAATCTGCACCGTTCAGAGAAATAAAGGCTTGTGCAGAGACGAGATGGAGAGTTAAAAGCCGGAATTTATTATCCAAAAAGGCAGTACCAGCACTTCATAAATATGTAGAACAGAAGGTGGGTCAGTCCTTGAGCTTATCGGTTTGTTCCAAGGTGCACGGCAGCGCGGACGTCTGGAGCTGTAACTACGGTCAGGGCCAGTACATGTCCTTTACGGCCCACTGGGTGAATGTGCTTCTAGCCCAGGCACACCAACAACTTGGACAGGAGACGCCGCTTTCTCCTCCACGTTGTCAAACTGCTGCACCTGCGCCAATGTCCGCCTCCTCCTCCTCCACCACCACCACCATCTCAGCCTCCACAAGTACTGCTCCATCATACCACATGTGTAGGACACAGCGGTGTCACGCAGTTCTACACCTGGCTTGCCTCGGCGAACGAAGTCACACAGGGGAGGAACTGCTCCGCGTAATGCAGCAAGAAATCGATGTGTGGCTTTCTCCGCGCCAACTGCAAATCGGAACCATGGTGACGGACAATGGGAGGAACATGGTGTCCGCGCTGCACCGAGGAGGGATGGTCCATGCACCCTGCATGGCGCACGTGTTCAATCTGGTTGTGAAAAGGTTCCTGAAGTCTTCCACCGATCTTCAGAACATTCTGAAAATGGCCAGGAAACTGTGCATGCACTTTATCCATTCGTACAAAGCCAGGAACACCCTCCTCAAATTGCAGCAGCAGAACGGCCTCCCCCAACACACTCTGATATGCGATGTTTCCACCCGCTGGAATTCCAGCCTGCACATGTTGGACCGACTTTATGAACAGAGAAAGGCCATTAACGATTTTTTGATGATCCAGGCAGACAGAAGTACTCCCCTGTGTAACTTTGATGTCAGCCAGTGGCAGCTCATGCGTGACACCTGCCGTTTGTTGAGGCCATTCGAGGAGGCGACGTTATTTGTCAGTCGCCAGGACTACGGGATGAATAACGTCATTCCACTGCTTCATGTCCTGGAACAGATGCTGAAAAATCTGTCTGGGCAGGGGACTGGAAATGTGGCGACTACATCTCGTGGCCACATGAGTCCGGTGGGGACTGAAATGGAGGAGGAGGAGGAGGACATTGGAGCAGAAGCATTGTCTGGTGAAATGAGTGGATTTTCTACCCAGGTGACAAGAGAGGAGGAGCAGGAGCAGCTGGAGGAGGTGGATGGAGATGAGGAAGATGAGGCAGATGACCCCCAAGCACCGTGGCAGTATACAGTGGAAATGGAGGCAGGGAGCCCCTCGGAGTCACTTGTGCAGATGGCCCGCAGCATGCTTATTTGCCTGACTAGTGACAGCCGAATAGTCAGCATCCGGCAGAGGGATGACTTCTGGCTCTCCACCCTATTAGACCCTCGCTACCGGTCCAAAATGGGAGCCTTTTTCCCAGCTAGTGAGAGGGAAGACAAACTCAATACTACAGGGAAATCCTCCATAATCAGTTGGCCGCTGCCTATGTGAGGCATCGTCCCTCCTCTGACAGGTCTCACCGGGGGGTTCCTCAGCGCTCACGTGCTACTGCCGCGGCTGCTGGGGGAAGGTGGGGGGTAGGAGCAGTACCAGCTCTATCAGTAGTAACCTAAGTCTGGAGTCACTGATGAGCAGCTTCCTTCACCCACCTAGTGAGGAGGGTAGTCGCCAGCAGCAGCAGCAGGACCTGGAGCAGTCCCTGAACCAACAGGTTGTGGCCTACTTGGACAGCACTCTGCCACCTCAGTTAGAAGATCCGCTGGACTACTGGGCAGCCAAACTGGATGTGTGGCCGCAACTCGCCGCGTTTGCAGTGGAGAAGCTGTCCTTCCCAGCCAGTAGTGTGGCATCAGAGCGGGTGTTCAGTGCGGCGGGGGCCATCGTTACCCCAAGGAGAACCCGCTTGTCCACGGGAAATGTGGAACGACTGACCTTTGTCAAGATGAATCAGGCGTGGATCGGCCAGGATTTCCACATACCAATGCCTTAGGCATCAGTCTGGGTTCAAACTACCTGCCTCAGCCACTATTCTGATGCCGCCACCCGCCTGATGCCACACATCTGCTGACAGTTTCTCCATCTGCCTACCACCATCTTTACCAGGGACTGGTATTGCCACCCACCTCAACACTCTGTCATTGTGCCATTCTATGACCTCATGCTGCTACTGCTGTTGCCGTGACATCCACACTGTGTCATTGTGCCACTGTCTGACCTCATGCTGCTGCTGTGGCTGCTGCCATGTCCTCCACACTGTGTCATTGTGCCACTGCCTGACCTCATGCTGCTGCCGCCGTGACCTCCGCTCTGTCATTGTGCCACTCTGTGGCTTCCTCCTGTTTTGCCACCTCCAGAATGTCATTGTGCCACTCACTGACCTCATGCTGCTGCTGTGACTCCTGCCGTGCCCTCCACACTGTGTCATTGAGCCACTGCCTGACTTCATGCTGCTGCCGCCGTGACCTCCGCTCTCAGTCATTGTGCCATTCTGTGGCTTCCTCCTGTTTTCCCACCTCCAGAATGTCATTGTGCCACTGCCTGATCTCATGCTGCTGCTGTCGTGACCTTCACACTGTGTGATTGTGCCACTCTGTGGCCTAATACTGTTTTGCCGCCTCCAGAATGTCATTGTGTCACTGTCTGACCTCATGCTGCTCCTGTTGTGACCTCCACACTGTGTGATTGTGCCACTCTGTGGCCTAATACTGTTTTGCCGCCTCCAGAATGTCATTGTGCCACTGCCTGATCTCATACTGCTGCCGCCGTGACCTCCACACTGTGTGATTGTGCCACTCTGTGGCCTAATACTGTTTTGTCGCCTCCAGAATGTCATTGTGCCACTGCCTGATCTCATACTGCTGCCGCCGTGACCTCCACACTGTGTGATTGTGCCACTCTGTGGCCTAATACTGTTTTAGTCGCCTCCAGAATGTCATTGTGCCACTGCTGATCTCATACTGCTGCCGCCGTGACCTCCACACTGTGTGATTGTGCCACTCTGTGGCCTAATACTGTTTTGCCGCCTCCAGAATGTCATTGTGCCACTGCCTGATCTCATGATGCTGCTGTCGTGACCTCCACACTGTGTCATTGTGTCACTCTGTGGCCTAATACTGTTTTGCCGCCTCCAGAATGTCATTGTGCCACTCCCTGACCACATACTGCTGCCGCGGGGGGGGGGCCGGACCTCCGCTCTCAGTCATTGTGGCCATCTGTGGCTTCCTCTGTTTTTGCCCCCTCCAGAATGTCATTGCTGCCACAGCCTGATCTCATACTGCTGCCGCCGTGACCTCCACACTGTGTGATTGTGCCACTCTGTGGCCTAATACTGTTTTGCCGCCTCCAGAATGTCATTGTGCCACTGCCTGATCTCATACTGCTGTCGCCGTGACCTCCACACTGTGTGATTGTGCCACTCTGTGGCCTAATACTGTTTTGCCGCCTCCAGAATGTCATTGTGCCACTGCCTGATCTCATGCTGCTGCTGTCGTGACCTCCACACTGTGTGATTGTGCCACTCTGTGGCCTAATACTGTTTTGCAGCCTCCAGAATGTCATTGTGCCACTGCCTGACCTCATCCTGCTGCCGCCGTGACCTCCGCTCTCAGTCATTGTGCCACTCTGTGGCTTCCTCATGTTTTGCCACCTCCAGAATGTCATTGTGCCACTCTCTGACCTCATGCTGCTGTGGCTGCCGCCGTCACCTCCACACTCTGTCACTAATGTTGCCACCTGAGCTCTCAGCTTGTTTTTTTCCAACTTTTGCTGGCATGACTTTATCAGGCTAAATTCCCGCTTGAGTTTTTTGGTCAGTTTTGCCCTCTTAAGTGCCCAGGGAATTTTATAGTGAAGCGATTCTAAGAGCGGCGGCAGTCATCTGTGTGTCATACTAAAACACAACATTGTATGAAGACTAAACCAAGCTCCCTCTGCATATTTAAGCATGGCACAATGTTCTACATCACCCTGCAGGCTCTGTGCAGCCTGGAAATAGCTGCTTTTTAACGCGATTCGTGCCGAAGTAATTCGGAACGAAACGAATTTTGTCGGAAAATTCGGCGAAGTGACCGAATCGAATTTTGAGCAATTCGCCCATCTCTAGTGGTGATTAATGTTACAAACTCGTTCTGGATCCCTGTTACTAGTGGGGTACTACAGGGGTCAGTATTGGGCACTCTTCTCTTTTATATATTCATTAATGACCTTACACATGTTTTGCACAGTAGAATATCAATATTTGCAGATGATACTAAGCTATGTAAAGTAATTAACACAATAGATGATAATGTTCTATTACAAAAGGATCTAGATAAATTGGAGACCTGGACAGAGAAGTGGAAGATGAGGTTTAACAAAGATAAATGCAAGGTTATGCACATGGGAAGGAAAAATCCATTCCATGATTACTTGTTAAACAGAAAAACTCTGATTAAAAGGGACATGGAGAAGGACCCAGGAATCCTGGTGGACAGTAAACTTAACTGTAGCAGCCAGTGTCAGGCAGCAGCTGCCAAGGCAAATAGTATTATAGGGTATATTAAAAGGGGCATAGATGCACATGATGAGAACATTGTTTTCCCATTATACAATTAACTGGTCAGACCACACATGGAATATTGTGTACAGTTTTGGGCACCAGTGCATAGGAAAGACATCATAGAGCTTGAACAGGTTCAAAGGCGGCCAACAAAAATAATAAAAGGACTTGGTCGACTACAATACCCAAAAACTATTAACAAAATTAGGGTTGTTCAGTTTAGAGAAAAGATGGCTTGGGGTAACATAATTAATTTTAGTATAAAATATCAAAGGTCAGTACAGAGATCTTGTAAGGGACTCCTTAGTCTCGCCCTGGCTTACCCTGCCTAAGCAAGGCAACCACCTTGGAAAGAGGGACTCAGCACTCGAACCTCTTCCTGAGCTGTACCTAGTAAAACATGTGCCAGACAGAAGACAAACAAGGAACAGACGCCACAGATAACAAATAAAGAATAGTCGTATGTGCTGAGGTCAAACCAAGAGTATGTGAAGTACCAAAGGACAGAACGGGAGAGTAATCAAAAAGACAAGCCAAAATCCAAGAACCAGCAAAATGACACAGTAGACCAACACATACAGCTAGGACACAAAAAGCAATCACCAGCAGAGACTGGCAGACAGGATTTAAAACCCCCGCCTCAGCCAGGGATTGGCTCAAGTGGTTAACCCATTAAGCACCAATCCACACCCTGGCTGAGGCTGCAACAAATCCTTAAAGAGCCAGTAGCGCAGTCCTGACAGATCTCTCCCACAATCTATTTACACCCAGAACTGTATCTAGAATAAGGTGGAATCCTCTACATCTGGAGGAAAGAAGGCGTATCATGGTGAATTCACTAAATGAGTTCAAAAAGTGTCTGGATACATTTCTAGAGTGTAATAATATAAAAAGTTATAGTAACTAGGATTCTGGGGAAGGGTCATTGATCCAGGTATTTATTCTGATTGCCAGATTGGAGTTAGGAAGAAATTTTCCCCCTAAAAGGAGGACAATTGGCTTCTACCTCACAAGGGTTTAGGCCTTCCTCTGGATCAACACTGTAGCATAATAGGCTGAACTTGATGGACGTCTGTCTTTTTTCAGCTTTACAAACTATGTAAACAAGTAATTTTTTTTCTCGTTTAACCCCATTTACAATTTTTTGGGTGGTTTCCCAGTACATTTTGTAGTATGGTCAAAGGCACCATTTTAAAGTACATCTTCACTTACAAAAACAACCACTTATATGTCTATGTGGATGGAAAAATAAAAACAGTTATGGCTTTTGGAAGGTGGGGAGGAAAAAAATGAAGTGATAGAAAATTATGACAATACGGTGGGAAGGGGTTATTTTGCAAATATCTGTATATTTTATTTAATACAACCTATTCTGTCTGTGTGAGCCATATTACTGTTCCAGAGACATCTGCACTGAGATCAGATGCACAGAACATGCCAAGGACTGAACCAGAGGTGTAGAGGGATGTTTATCTTAACCTTAAAACCACCAGAAACACAATGGAAAAGGTATTAATTCTGCTGCTGGATAAATGAGCAGATGAACTCATTTCACGTGACAATGCCTTTAGCCTCTATCCCTTTACCCTTCACTATCTAGAGTTTGCAAGACCCTTCTTACGTTTGCTCACCTTCAGTTGCTAGGCAACACAACTATACGGACAGGGTTCTTTGCCGTTAAACTGATAGAGGAAGGAGACTTGAAGGGCAATCGTATGGTAACCATCAAATTCTTCTTCTCTGTGTATTTTATGATAATCTAAATGCCTGAATTAGAGAGAAAGAAACGATTTTGATAAGATTCAGTAAATAGGGCAATACTAAAGCTCTTACAATACAAAGTAACATAGAATTAACGACTCAGGCATAGATTCGCAGCTGTAGACAGGATTTCTAATGTAGATCTTCTAGAACATAGACAGGATGTTCTACAGAAAGAATTATAAAGAAAAGATGTATTTGCATTATACACACTTGCAGTACAAGCACCTTATAATAGAAAAGGTTATACTAAATGAAAAAGAAAAAACAATTGACAGAGACCTCATTCTATATTCACATAAGTATGACGAACAGTAAGATGACGCTTTATTTTAATATCAACATGGCTATATGAGCCTTTCCCGGACAAGTTTATTTATTTTTTAGACACCATTATAGGTCATAATGGACGTTGCATATAATTTATATGAATTGTTATTATATATATCATTTTTAACAGGCATTTTCACTGGACAGCCGTTACTTTGGGCTGCTTAGATAAAAGGGTCCTGGACAAGCCCGATCACTTTGCAGACACAAAGATAATTATTATTTGTAGTGTTTTCAGGGGTAACCTATAATAAGGTTAGATAGCCTTTGTGTGAGTTCCATGATTACAGGGTAGAAAATACATACCATGGAAGTGCCTTTAACCTATAATATAGATAGATAGATAGATAGATAGATAGATAGATAGATAGATAGATAGATAGATAGATAGACAGACACATATGGGGAAGATGGATATATATGGGGCAGATAGACAGGTAGATAGATAGATCATGGGCGTAACTAGAATTCATAGGGCCCCATAGCAGCATGAAATGGGGTCCCACCACCCAATAAAAATAAACTAAAGCAGCAGCATAAGTAGCAATAATTAAAGGCATAAATATTACTGCCATATATCAGAGAACTCAAATAGTAGTTCTATACAGCAGAAAACCACAAAAGAACAATGTTCTTGTACCTGAGTGGGCCCCTTCAAATTCTGAGCCCCATAGCAGCCGCTATGGCTATATTTACACCCATGGATGGGATATCCTGAAAAATGTATCCTTACGGATACTACAGGCAAGGCCATAGACCCCATAAAGCAAACATAGTCTGACAAAGCGATCGACTTCTATAAAGCAAGCATAGTCTGAAATGGACTACACTTTACCTATATACTGAACATATACTTTTTTGTCCCCATTGTAGTGGTATATGGGGAAAAATTTATCCGAATGGATACCATGGAGGGCTTTTGACTGGGCCATAGAGTTCTTTAAGGCAAATGCAGTCTGAATTGGACTATGTTTGCCATATTTACCAAACATAGTTTACAATTTCTGCATCGGACAAAAAAGCATAATAGACCACACTTTTGTATTCGATGCAGAAATTGTATACTACATTTGATAAATAGGGCAAACAGTCCGAGTCCTACTGCATTTGCCTTATAGAACTCTATAGCCCTATCATAAGCCCTCCATTAGGATACATATTTCACCGTTTCCTGGTGGATGCCACTACAATGGGGACGAAAAATGGGGCCTTAATGTAGCATATCATTAAAAAATCTGTGAATTTGCTCTAAAGATTGTCACTTAAAAGTACTTCAAGTAGAAATGCCAGATAATAGAGAAGAGTCAGTAGCCTTTATTATTCGCTCCTTAAAGAAATCAGTGAGATCAAGGGGCAGCTCACTGGTACATGTAGTATTTGGTATATTGTCACTGGCACAGTCCAGTTATAGTGTGTCCTCCTTATAAAACATATACAAACATTTACTTTGCTTTTTTTTACCATCTAATGGAAGCAGAAATTGTAGAGAAAAAAAAGAACTAATTATAATATGAACATAAAGTCTAGTTCTTTGCTATAGTGAAATCTACCCAACGCGCTTCAGTGCCTTAAGAGATCAGGCAGTGCTCCTGGCTGGACGCTGATCATTTTTTACAGCTTCTGAGACTACTTGTGCTTTGTGAAGCGTTATGTGCTGTATGTTTGCAAAATGAGCAATCATTACTTGGGAGGATTGCACAGCAAGGTGACTACTAGCATGCACATCTATATATTGTGTATAAATATGTTTATTCAATATTTTACGCATAGTAATTGCTAGTGAGAAATGTACAATACATGCTCAGCTATTCTCCATTACTATGTAGACAATCTCATGAGTATTCATTAAAATTCACTTCTACATATTAAAAAAGAATTGCCTAAAGGCATTTTCTTTACTGTGAATTATTTTGATTTTTATATTGATTTTTCAACCTTAGAGGTGCATGGAGCTATTTGAAAATGTAAAAACCACAAAGATGCAGAAAAAAAAAACAATGCCCATTTTAGGACAATTTTTTTTACATACCTCAATTCTCAGATAATCTATACAATTTTTTATTTTTTTATTACATTTTTATTGAAGGTTGAGAAGAATAGTAAGGCATAAGTAAAAGTGGAAATAGAGAAGGTAAGACTGTACCTCCATGTTAAAGGTCCTCTATGAACTACCTTTGTGAGAGAACGAGGATGGTGACGCTATATCCCTACGTACTGAGGAGGGACCTATATATGTAACGAACCAAGGGAGTGGATCAACTGGGCCACCGCAAACGGTGGTACGGGCCACACCAGGGAGCGGAGTCTAAGTGGGTCCCGGTTTTCACCAGAGCCCGCCGCAAAGCGGGATGGACTTGCTGCGGCGGTATTCCACCAATTCGCTACCCCTGATGTGACTTGCTTGCGGTGGTAGCCGAGGTGCAGCGTAGAGCAAAATCGACTGGCAAACTCGTAGTAGGAGATGGGCCGAGAGGTCTGGGCAGGCGGCAAAGGTTTGTGGTCGGGAAACATAAGCCAAAGGGACTGGTACACGGAAGTGGCAACCGGAACATAACAAAGGCTTCCTCGCATAGGTATAGGCACTATGGAATCGGTGAGGGCCAGGAAGAGGTAGAGTGTTAATATAGGGACAGCGGCAGGTGTTTCCCATTACCGGCGCACTGGCCCTTTAAATTTGACAGAGCCGGCGCGCGCGCGCCCTAAGGAGCGGGGGCGCGCGCACCGGCTGGGAACAGAGACAGGAGTGTGGTCAGGTGAGGACGGGCGCCTGCGGTAGTGGGTGCGCTCGCGGATCGTGGCGCCACCCGCCCCGGTCGCAGACTGCGCTGCAGCAGTACGAGTGCGCCCGCCGCCCAGACCACGGGCTGCGGCGCTACTCATAACAATACCCCCGCCCCTTTGGTCTCCCCCTTCTTTTGCCCTGAAGAAATCTCTGGAGTAATCCTCGGTCCATGATGTTGTCCTCCAGCTCCCAAGATCTTTCCTCAAGACCGAACCCCTTCCAATCAATAAGAAAATAACATTTCCCCTTGGTCTTCGTCATAGCCAGAATCTCCTTCACAGCAAAGACGTCCGAGGCATTGGCCACCGGGGCAGGAGGAGACACCCTCCGAACGTATCTGTTCAAGATGACTGGCTTCAGCAAGGAGACGTCGAAGGAGTTCGGAATTCGCATCGAGGGGGGAAGACGGAGTTTGTAGGCCACCAGGTTCATTTTCTTCAGGACCTCAAAAGGGCAGAGGAAACGAGGACCCAGCTTGTAGGAAGGAATTTTCAGGCGGATATATTTGGAGGACAACCAGACCTTATCCCCAGGAGCGAACGAGGGCGGAGACCTCCTGTGCTTATCTGCTTGAAGCTTCATCCGAGCGGAGGCCTGAAGCAAAGATTGCCACATGTCATTCCAAACGGTCTTCAGGTCATGGATCAGGGTGTCCACAGCAGGGACGTCTGAGACCGATGACAGCGGGAGGGGTGGGCGGGGATGTAGTCCATAAACCACAAAAAACGGAGAAGCGCCCGTAGAATCCGAGTCTAAGGAGTTGTAGGCGAATTCGGCCCAGGGTAACAAGCCTGCCCAATCATCCTGCTGGGCCGACACAAAATGCCGTAGATAATTCTCCAAGATTTGGTTGATTCTTTCTACCTGCCCGTTCGACTGCGGATGGTAAGCGGAGGAGAAGTCCAAATTCACTTTAAGCCGGGAACAGAGAGACCGCCAGAATCGGGAGACGAACTGAACTCCGCGATCTGGCCATGCGAGGAAGGCCATGCAAGGGGAAGACATGCAGGAAGAAGAGGGTTGCCAGACGAGGTGTCGAAGGCAGCCCGGGCAAGGGTACAAAATGTTCCATCTTGGAGAATCGATCAACAATGACCCAGATAACTGTATTACCTGCGGGAGATCCGTGATCAAGTCCATGGCAATGTGGGACCATGGACGGTCAGTGATGTGTAGAGGCAGGAGCAATCCTGCTGGCTTGAGATGAGGTGTTTTGTTGCGGGCACACGAAGAGCATGAGGCCACAAAATCCTTCACATCCTTGATTAGGTCAGGCCACCAGTAGTAACGACCAATGAGCTGTGCAGTCTTTCGAGCTCCTGGGTAGCCGGCAACCAGAGAGCCATGACCCCACTTCAGGATTCTCTTCCGAAGCGCCGGATGTACATAGGACTTGCCCGGAGGTATCTGCCGTAAATCCACTGGGGCCGCGGTAATCAGACGGTTGGGGGGAGTGATATGAGAAGGAGGAGACTCCTTCCCCACCATGTCCGAAGGCCGTGACAGGGCATCGGTCTTGACGTTCTTCTCGGCTGGGCGAAAATGGATCATCAAATTGACCGCGAGAAGAAGAGGGACCAACGGGCTGAGCTGTCTGCAGATACGTGAGGTTTTTTGCCGTCCGAGTAGATGGTCACTGGATGGCGTGCCCCCTGAAGCAGGTGGCGCCATTCTTCTAGGGCCAACTCTATGACCAGCAGCTCGCGGTCTCCAGTATTGTAGTTCTTTTCGGCTGGGGAGAATGTTTTCGAGAAGAACCCACAGGTGACTGTCTTGCCCTTGGTACCCCCGGGGGAAACACTGCCCCCTGCTCCCACAGAGGACGCTTTCCACCCCAAAGAACGGTTTCTCGGCATTGGGGGGCCCAGGTTGGGGGCTGAAGTAAAGGGGCCGGGTTTTAAAGCTGGAGAATGCGTCCTCACCGGCCTGTGGCCCACACCTTGGGGTTTGCCGGATTTTCTTGGTAAAGGGCCACAATAGCGGAAAAACCGCGAGGAAAAGTGGAGAATGAATTGGCGTTAGTAATTCGCAAATAAAAAAAACCCGTTGGGGCTAAAAGGGCCCCGACCGGAAAGGGCCACGGGGGGGGTGGGAAAGGGAGCCCGCTTGGTTTGGGCCCAACCCTGCACCCCCTTGGCAAGACGGTCCCCAAAGTAAGAGTAGGCTAAAAATTGATGAATCGCTTTTTCCCCAATTTGCTTACAAGGGGTTTTCTTGGGAAAAGCCCTAAAATCTGGGGGCCAGGGAGGCGGGGGGGAAACTAAAGTCGGCGAGAACACCAAAAAAACCCAAATCTAGGTATGCTCCCACGCAAATATGGGACGATCTCGAAAGTTTTTTTGTTTATGAATGCTGAAAGATTCCCGGGGGCTTTGCCAAACCAAAATGGCATTAAAAGAATTAAAAAAATTGGGCCCATAAAGGGTGTTAAACGCCGTCTTCCCCCCTTGCCCCTCCCCATTTTTGGGGATGAGTTTAAATGGGGCCCCCCAACGAAAAAACCAACTTAGAGGAAAATTTTTGGCCCCGCGAAAGCCGATTGAAAAACCCTTTGTTCAGGGGAAACGGATAAGGGTTTTTTTTTTAAACAGTTATCTTTTCGGGCCCACGGTAGTCTTTACAGGGGGGAAAACAAGCCATCCTTTCTTCTCCCAAAAAGGGAAGAACCCGGCCCCGGCTGGAGAACAAGACTTGCGGATGAACCTTTTCTTTATATTTTTTTGGGATAAATGACGAAAAAGGCTTCGGTCTGGGGAAATAAAAGCGGAAAAACCCCCTGCCCTCGGGGTTGGGATCGGGGCCGGATACAGGTCAATGGGGAGAAAAAGGGGAAACGATGTGGGGGCAAGGACTAACCCCTTTTTTTTCCCGAAAACAGGGCCGCAAAAGTTTTGGGTTTTCTGCAGGTGGCCAGGCGGGCGACTCCGAGGGCGTTGTAGAGAAGTGGGGGGCCACCAGGGAGCTGCAGCCAGACAAGGGGAGTGACAGTCAAAACCCCCAAGGGTTTCTTCGTCTTTTTTCCAATCCAGCTAGGGGCAGGGTACCCCAGCCAAGGCGCCCCAACGGCCCCCGCGAAGAGGAGCGGGGAAGCACATAAAACCAAACTTCTCCTTGTGTATCCCCCCAACATGCAAAAAACCACCGCCCATGGGGAATTTGGGGATGGAGTCCTTCAAGAGCTCTTCGCTTTACAGAGGAATGGCCAAACCGGGGTTCCCGAAGGCGAATTAGCGGGAGAAAAGAAGCTTTGTCAACAAGGTTTCGTCCATAAAAAATTTCCCGGGAGACCCGGGAAAAAAGGAAGGCCCAGCCTTGGAATTGCACTTCAAAAAACCGCAAAAACCCCCACGGTCTAGTCAGGTGAGGAGGGTAAAATTTACACCCAGGGGGCCCTTTTTCTACGGGCCAGGTGCCCCGCGTTTTTCCCCGGGGGAAAGGGGAGTTTTGAAGATAGTCCCAGACTGGGGGCAAAATGACGAAGTTTCCCTTTTTCTCCCGTCGCCGCTATTTTCTGCCCGGGTCAGATAGCTCTATCCAAAAATAAGTCCTCCCCAAAGCAAAATTTTCGGTTGGGGTGAGGAGGTCGCTGGGGGAAAAACCCGGGGCCAAGCGAGGGAGCCGGCGATTTCGGGAAGGGGTCAAGTTCTTGACGGAGTCCCTCCTGTCTTTCACCGAAAGCGGACGTTGGGGGGGGGGGGCCCCAAATGGAAAAATTACCCGGTAAGGGGGGCCCGCAATCCACACATCCCCTTTTTCTCGAGTAGAAGGCCCCTTTTTTAATGTGGCCACAGGGCCGCCTCGTTCCAGGAGAGTTCCAAACTAGTGTTTGAATTGCACAGCGTAGTCCCCCAAAGGAGGGGGCCCTTGCCAGGTTCAGAAGGGGCCCTCCGGTAAATTTAAAGGGACGCGCAGGGTTTCCCCAAAATTTTTTGCGGAAATCGCCCGGAAAACCTTTGGGGGTTTGGGTCGCCCTTTTGTCCCCAAAATGGGGTGGCCCCCCGGGCCCGGGGTTCCCCCCCAAAGAAGGGTGACCATTTAAAAACCACCTTGGAGCCCCTCCATAGGAAACTGGTTGGCCATAATTTTTACGTTCATGGAGCATTTGGTAAGAAAACCCCCGCATATTTTGGGGGCCCCCTCAAATTTCGAGGTAGCGATAACCAGCTTTGGATCGATGGGCCCATGGTAGCCGAAGACGTGCCTCGGGGAAGAAAGTGGCCCGGTGGGGGGCGGAGCAAGAGAAAAATTGGGTGCACCATAACGGACACTGATGCAATTTCGGGGCTGTTGCGACCTTTGGTGAGTTTGCTGGGCCACGGAAAGGGGGTTTAGGTCGGCAAACACTAAAGGGAACGGCACCCCGGGCGGGATCCCCTGCCCATTCCAACTGTAACCAACCAAGGTAGGGATCCCCTGGGCCACCGCAAAAAGGTGGGAAAGGGGGCCCCGGGCCCGGGGGGCGGAGTCTAAATGGGGGGCCCCGGTTTTCCCCCAGAACCCCCCCGCAAAGCGGGGGGTTTTACTTGGGGCGGGGGTTCCAAAAGGCGCTACTCCTGATGTGCTTGCTTCCCGGGGGTTTGCCGGGGTGCAAGAAAACAAAATCGAAGGCAACTCTTTGTCGGGGCGGGGGGCCCCCGAGGTAAGGGGCAGGCAGGGGAAGGGTTTGTTGGGCGGGAAACGTAGGCCCAAAAGGGGGCTGGCAAACCCGGGAAAGTAACAAAACTTCCTCCATAGGTAAAGGGACTATGGAAACGGGCGAGGGAAGGAAAGGGGGGAGTGTTAAAAAAGGGGCAGCGGGAGGGGTTTCCCCTTACCGGCGCGCTGGGCCCTTTAAAAATTTTTCAGACCTGTTTCGCGTGCCCCCCTAAGGGAGCGGGGGGCGCGGCCCCGGGGGAACAGAGACAGGAGCCGGGGGTCAGGTGAGGCCGGGGGGGCCCGCGGGAGGGGGGGCCGCTCGCGGACGAGGCGCCACCCCCCCCCGAAAACGCGCTGCAGAGTACTTAGTGCGCCCAAAAAAACCCCCCGAACCACGGGGTGTGGCGCCAAATGTAAAAATTTTAAAAAACTTACAGGCAAATTAAATTTCCCCGGTCGGGAACGGATACCTATATCCCTACCCACTAGGGGCCCTATGTCTCTACCTATTAAGGCACCTAAATATCTACTTAATGGGGACTAAATATCTAACTACCAAGTGAGGACACCTATATATCTTCTCATTGAAAAAGTATTTTTATAAATTACCCCACAGAAAACTTGACAAAATTCCTATGGTAAAAAATAACCTTTCATAAATACCTTCTAAAATCTAACACATACACATATTGATTTCTAAAACCAACACATAGAGTGGTCGTTCCACCATAAACAACAGGCAAAAATTTCGTATTAGGCCTAAGGCGGTAAAATCATATTTTTTCTAAAAAAGGGTTTTCTATTGGGAATAATAAATACATTTTTAGACTCACAGTTTCTTGTCCATTTCATCACCGAGTCCGTATCCTTGAGTTCAGGATGCTTCTTAATTGCTTTCAGTATCTTCCAGATTCTCCTTTATTGAATAGGGGGCACATATATATGCTGTGTCTGTAGCTCACCTTTCCAGACTCCTGATGTTTCCCTCATGGAGTAATTGCCCTGAAAAGGGTGGCTCAATAGACTGCTCCTATTACTCTATATAGTAACCCTACACCAACGGCAGAGCCTAATAGTTACTATAGGGAGTAGAAGGGGCACTCTATTGGATGCCCTTTTCGGGGCGATTAATCTAGACTCAGTGTTGTATTACCCCTGGTGCTATTATGGTAGCCAAAAATTTATGCTCATTAGAAAAAAATTAAAGAGAGAATTATATTTTTTATCTTTCAAAACACTTCTAAATTTTACAGGACCTATCAAATATAACATTTCCTTTACGATGTTTTGTGATACCAGTTTGAAGACGCTGATGGGAAGGACAAACAAACCATTTGGATATGTTTGTTAGAAGTAATCTTTAAATGTTTTTTATGGACCCAAAAGTGTATCATAGCTTTTGTCAGCACCGCCATCAGAAATTTTATGGCCCCATACAACCATAGTGTCGGGGTCTCCTTACCCCTTCAAAAAAGAAATCTTTGTGGGGTGAATGAGATAAACAATTACACTGTTGTTTTTGTCATTACATTTTTCTTTAAGTTTACCATACAGCCTATTTAACATTATCTTTATTCTGTGAGTCAGGATGAGTCCAGTGGTACCAAATATGTATTGATTTTGTTACGATTTACGGCTTGTTAAAAATAAAACTTTTTTTTTTACATCTTGCTCTGCATCATATTTTTTTAGACTAATTGCCTTTTTAGTTTTCCGTCAACAAAGCTGTATGAGAGCTAATAGTTGCACTGTGAACTGTAGTTTTTATTGGGATTATTTTAGGATTAATGTATTTTATACCCCTTTTTCCAGTCTATAGGGGAGATGTAGCAACAAGCAAAAACACAATTTTGATGTTTGTTTCTTATGGTACGAATTCTATTCACTTATAATTGGAAGTGGGATGCATTCATATTTTAGCACAGAATACAAGCAAATACCATGCAGATATTCACATTTACATTCTACCATGTGAATTTACCCTAGACTACTCTAGCCATAAGTCTATCCGCACCCAACCATACCTAGTTTACTTCAAGGGACCAGTGCCAGAGCAACAATGGTGTTGCTAGGATCTATGGCGATGTAGGCACACACAATCCTCTTACCCCCCAAATAATACATTTCATATAAATAAATACAAACATACAAATAACTATCACTAGTTCTATTACACTTCTAAATAATCATCAATTACCAAATTAACCACAGTACAAGGAGCAAATATTACCATACGGTCACAGACCAAATCAATATACCAATACCAATAGTAATGGTATACCAAGACCAAATACTACTGCCATATCATCACTATGTGTCACCACCATATTATACATTTATTGACCAAACCAGTATAAAAAGACCAATCTTACTAATAATTACTAATAATAATAATCTTACTAATAATAACAGCATACCAAGTCCAAATACTATAATGAAGTTGATCCGCTCACCTGTGGCTGGTAGAGAAGGGAGGAGCACGATCCTGGAAGGAGTTACTTCCACTGCACTTCCAGAGAATTCAAACAAGATAGATGGACCAGCTTCTCTCCCAATGAATCCAATTAAAAAATAAATGTATTTATACAAAAAATGTCTAAAAAGCATACATGCTAATGAAAGTGGAGGATCCCAGAGAAAATATACATGGTCACCCAGTGCAATTCGTGATAACGCGTTTCGGAGGACAAACATCCTTACTCATAACCTAGTGTCTAATTATCCTGAAGCTACCCTCAGGCCATGTTCACACGGCTTAAAATGGGCCGTATTTTGGTCCGTAATTACGCGCCGAAGTGCGCCAATTACGGGCCGAAAACGGCCTATTCATTACAGTAATTCACAGTTCTCATAGAGAACTATGGATTATGTCTCCTCTCCCCCCCCGGCGAAGCCGCCGGGCGGGGAGATAATTGACATGTGAATTACTAGCGGCGTATACGCGCCGCTGGCAATTCAAGTCTATGGGCCGGCGAAGTGCTGGCCCCCTGCTCAGTCCCCCGCTCTCGCCCCACCCCCGGTCACACGGCGTAATTGCGGGGCGTAATTACGCCCTGCAAATACACCGTGTGAACATAGCCTCATAGTACTTCCATGTTACCACCCATTAAACACAGTGCTCACGGACATGGCTACATTGAACATACATTAATAAAAGTGCACAGAAGATAAGTAACAAAACGTGGCACCTAAGACAGCATCTATAAACAAAATACAAAAAAAAACGGTAGAAAACTAGTAATGATACATAATATCCTATTTGTATATTGAGACCTGATGGAATTTGGGTCTGTAATTGAAAGATCCACCAGGTTTCCCGGCTCAGAAGTTTTTAACCAGGTCGCCACCAGGTCGCCACCAAGAATAAACCTGAAAAATCTCTATCATGAATCTGCAGAAAATAGAGAGGATGTTCAGATCCACCCGAGGAGAAGACCTGGTTAAAAAACTGGAAGTCTGGTGGATCTATTTTGTTTTTACATACTTTCTTAGGTGCTAGTTTAAATACGTTTTGTTACTTATCTTCTGTGTACTCTCATTAATGTATGTTCGATGTAGCCATGTCTATGAGCGCTGTGTTTCCTGGGTGGTAACCTGGAAGTAGTATAAAGAGTAGCTAGGCTATGAGTAAGGAGGTTTGACCTCCAAAACGTGTCAGCATGTATTGCACTGGGTGACCATGTATATCTTCTCTGGGATCCTCCACTTTCATTAGCACATGAAAGTTGTTCTCTTTTCCTTATTTTTTCCATTCACCCCAGACCGATATGATGACTTTTACTGGCCACAAGTTATCCCTGCAAAATTTGTTGCATTAACATATTAGATTCACATTTCCAGCTTTTCCCTACCTATGCCACACATCTGTATAAACTCCTCAAATGGTAATAATGATAATGCCTCAGCCTTTGTGCCCCACACAGTAATAATACCCTCAGACAGTAAAACTGCCCCTAGATGGCTAAAGGGCACTCCTTTTGTGCCTGTAGTACAGGAGTGTACAACACTTTCTAGTCCGAGGCCCATACTGTCATAAGGGGGCTCAGTTAATCTTAGAGGGGTATGTCCCGTCTGAGACCTTTATGTAAATATCAAAAATGGCTGAGAGGTCTAGGTTCCACTTTAGGGACTGTTAGAGATCAGAATGAGGGGTCCTCTGCTTGGTTCTCCAGAAAGAGTATCTGAGTGGTTTATTTTAATTGTAGTTTTTGGGGGTTACAGAAGTGGCTGTTTTACAGCTATACCAAGAAACAACAGCGCACATATGTAGCCACCTCTCCAACTTATCTTCTCCTCTTTGGAGTCTCAAACTAATCAGACATTTTTATGGCAGTTCTTGGGGATCTGTTATGTTTGTGTCAGAAATAAACACTTTTTGAGGAAGATATCCAGAGATAATACATAAACAACTTTGCTGGATTGCTCATTTAGGTTGCTAAGAATAGCATATATAGCCCGGTAGCACCGGCGTTATGGTGCCCACCATATCAGTGCCAGCCATGGCCGTCTTTTCCATTGGGCAGGGTGGGCGGTTTCCTGGGGGCCCCATGACCACATGAGGCCCTTTGGGGAAAGTGCCTACCCAGTGGCGTGACTCAGCCCATGCGGCGGGTCCAGGTGGTATGTCGATGTAAAGGGTTATGAGGTAGATGATACAGCGGTACCAAGGAGCATAATAAAAAGTCCTTTATTGGAAATCCATTAAAACAAAAGTAACCCAACGGAGCATAGCAGAAAAAACCCTTAAAGAGTACCTATCACCTCCACACAAACACCTAGAATTGATGGTAGATGAAATTATAAGAATTTTCTCAAATACATGTCATTAGCAATCCAGAGGATTTACCTCAGTTTTACAGGGAAACAAGTTTTACTTTCACTTTGTAACTCAGGAGATCCTTATCAGTCTGTTGGGAGCTACCAACAGTGTAGGGGGATGCTGAGTCTCTCACTACATACAGTACAGCAGGCACAGCACACCAAAGCTATGTCTACACTGCAGTGGACAAAAAACGACCTGAAAGCCAAATACTAAAAACTAAGTTTTCTGTCCCTGCCTGTTAAAAGCAGCTGAAAAAACGGCTGTTTACTGCTGCGATTTGCATTTTTTACCCGCGTTTTTTGCTTGTCTTCTGGATTTCAATGTATGCATAAATTAAGCCATTGGATGTAACGCCGCCCTACAAAAGGGGATGGAAAGCACAATATTGCATTTATATGTAATCTTGTAGTCGTTTTACGGATTTTGGCACTAATAGAGTTATCTCGCTTTTGTCACTAAAATCCGTTTTTGTTTTTTTTTTACAGATTTTGGTGCTATTAAAGTACTCACTTTAGTTACTAAAAATAAGTTTTTTACGTTTTTTTGTGGGTTTTTACGGATTTTGGTGCTAATAAATTTATCTCCAAAATCTGTAAAAAAAAAGGATTTTTAGCGACAAAAGCGAGATAACTTTAATAGAGCTAAAATCCGTAAAAAAAAGCGTATTTTTGCCAACAAAAGCAAGATAAATTTATTAGCGTCAAAATTCATAAAAAAGCGTATTTTAGTGACAAAATCCGTTAAAAAAAGTATTTTAGCTACAAAATATGTAAAAAAAACTTATTTTTAGCAACAAAAGGAAGATAACTTTAGAAGAGCCAAAATCCGTGAAAACGTTTTTTTTCGCGTCAGAAGCGACATAACTTTATTAGCGCAAAAATATGTTAAGAAAAGGATTTTAGCGACGATATCCGTGAAAAACGGATTCTTGTGCCAAAATCCGTTTTTTTATGGATTTTGGAGCTAAAATCCTTTTCTAAACATATTTTGCCGCTAATAAAGTTAAGAAAAGGATTTTAGCGCCAAAATCCATTAAAAAAACGGATTCTGACGCCAAAATCAGTATAAAAACGTATATTTAGCGTCAGAAGCGAGAGAACTTTATTAGCGCCAAAATATGTAAAGAAAAGTATTTTAGCGCCAAAATCTGTAAAGAAAAACAACTTATTTTTAGCTAAAAAATATGAATTGCGCAAAAATCGTTAGCGACCAAAGCATGATCATTTTATTACGAACGGTACAAACAAGGACACATCGGACACTTGTATGCAAATTTGATAAGGTATAACTTTTATTAACACCCACTATAGGTAGGACTTGGGTCTCCTGGGTGGGTTTACATTGAAAAATCGCGGCAAAAAACACAGCGAAAACGTGCCAAGAGACGTCCGGCGCTTTGCATAGACTCCTGTAGTAAATTTTCTTCCCGGCTCTGGCGTTTTTTAGAACGTGTTACAAAAGACGACCAGTAAAAAAAACGAGCAGAAAAAAGTAGCTCAGTGTAGACAGCAGGACGGTTTTTACAATAGAGTCTATAGGAAACAGTGTGACAGAGTTTACCTGTTGCTTCAGCCTCCTCCTCCATAGCACACAGGCATCTGTAACTGCTGCTGGTGTGCACATGATGTAGACTTACAGACTTCCCCCTGCACTGTGGACTCTCCCAGCTCAGGAACTTACAACTGTCATCCATCAAGCTGGCATGTGCCGACTTGGCCCAACTTGAGAGCTGTCTGAAAGGGCCAGTGCTTTTTTAAAAACTGAAATACAGGTTAAATGCTTTGGTTTTCCTAATGAAGCATATTTGAGAAAGTGTTTGTATTTTAGTCTCCTGTTACTTCATGAGGTTTGTCTGAAGGTGATGGGTACTCTTTAAGGAAAACGCTGACGCGTTTCAGGTGGAAAAACTACCCTTAGTCATGGCATTTTGTTGATGTGCAGGCCCGAACCTGCTGCATTTTTAAGCGGAGCAGGAGGCAATGTAATCACCTCCTGTGGCACTATATTTCCTAGGCCAACAGCCTTTATGCTTCCAGCCTAGGAAATCCCGAGAGCTACGTCCTGGAAACCAGCTTCCGGAGCGGGGTCTCCAACGGAGGAGAGCAGAAAGGTAAGTAGTGTTTTAAAAAAATTTTTTTTACCTACAGGGGCCATGTAACTTACGGGGTGGAGGGGTAGGGGGGTGGGGGGCCTATAACCTAAAGGGGGACTATAACCTACAGGGGAGCCTATAACCTATAGGGGGGCTATAACCTACAGGGGGGTATATAACCTGCAGGGGTGCTATAACCTGCGGGGGTTGTAACCTACAGAGGGCCTATAACCTATTGGGGCCATATAACCTATAGGGGGTTGTAACCTACAGGGGACTATAACCTACAGGGGGTCTATAACCTATCTGGGAGCTATACCCTACCGGGGGGCCTATACCCCTACCGGGGGGCCTAGAACTTGAAGGGGGGTTATAACCTACAGCGACTGTAACCTACAGGGACTGTAACCTACAATCCAGGGGCAAATGTCTCTTCCCAGTAGGTGTGTCTTCTCTCACTGAAGAGAGGTGACATCACCCCCCCCCCTCCCCGCTCCTTCCTGAGTCATCATCATCAGTCTCTGTGAGCAGTTAGAGAGAGAGCATGTCACAGCTCTGCAGACCTCCTGCAGTGCTCAGTTTTCATGTCTGCAGAGCTGTCAGCTCCCTCCCAGGCTACACAAGTTTCTTTTATCCAGAACACCTGCAAACAGGAAACAGTTCTACATACAGCCTGAACTGATGAAACAAATGTGAGAAATTCACTCTGCTCCACCCTCTATCAAGCAGAAGGTATAGGGGAGCAGACTGTATAAGGCTGTGTTATATGGGGGGAGTGAATCTAGCAGATAGGGACTCAGTAACTGCCCAGATCCTTCACATAGAGCTGTCACTGTTGGATGAGCAGAGAGAGGAGCTCAGAAAGCCTTTATTACACAGACACAGAGAGAGTGAAAAACATTGAGAACATATATACATATACAGCCAGCACAGAAAGCTGTTTCAGTTTCACATAGCTCAGAGGGGAGTTAATACAGAGAATTCAGGCAGTCAATCACAGCACAGCTGGCATGTCCTGACCAGGGGGCATGTCCCAACAGGGCTGAACTAAATATCAGGCAGCCAATCACAGCAAAAGGGGCATGGCCCGACCTCAGGCTGCTGATTTAGCTCTAGACACACACAGATTAGCTCATATCTACTATACTAAATGATTTAGGTAATACAAACCAATTGCAAAAGTGCTTATTTTTACTGTCCCCATCATTACAGATATTAATTTTGTAGCAAGAAAACCCCTTTAATGCGGGACGCCCACAACAGAGATTTGAATCGGTAGCAAAGTGCTGATAAAGTGAGAATTCTAAGATGTTTGAGTAATCAATTCTGCAGGGACGAGTTGCAGCCAGGAGAAGTTGTCATGACGGTCTATACTGGATGGACAAGAAAAGGAAAAAATAACAATTCAGAGAATTATTCATCAGACAGGACATCTCCTGTGAGTTTCTGGATGTGAGGGGTTATTTTGCATCTCAGTTAGATTAGTGCTGTAGTTACTGTCATGTGGTGGTGACCACTGTGCGGTCTCTATATTGCGGTGTTGTAGGTTATAAGTTTGTTATCCATAATGTATATATTTGTTCCTGTGTTTGTGTTTTTTTGGGGGCTCAGTGTACAGCTCTGCCCATGAGCCATAATGCTGTTAAGATGGCCCTGTGCCAGCCAAACACTGCCCCTTCCTATTATGGTCGGTGAGGGAACAGCAATCTCCACTTTATTTTCCTGTTCATTTTAGGTCTGAAATTATCGTGCTCGTTATTTCTTAATATAGTTTTTGTTTTCCAGTCCATTGTGTTGAGGCTCTGGTTAAAAAAAAAAGTAAAGTTGATAATGCAATAAATATATATTAATAAATCAGCACTGAATTACAAACTTAATTAAAAAACAAAAAATAAAAAATGTTCAAGGTTAAACATTCACTTTAATCCACAACCAAACACATTTGATAGTGAAGTACAATCAGTAGGGAAAAATCCTGCATTACAGGTCCTTGATTAAGAGATGATGTGGGTGATACAAGATCAGTCCATCTCCAGGTGAAAACTAAGAAGTTGTTTTTCTCAAAAAATCTAAATATGATATAAGGTACAGTACTACATATTCTGATTACAAGGTCATGAAGTTCACAACAATAGGGAAATATTACTTTAATCAGAAGAATAAACCACCTTCTAATTTTCACTTCATTATTCTTAATCTCAAGTATGCCAAACGTATCTCTTACTCATACTTTAGTAATGAAAGAATTAACTTTTATTTTTAATTTCATAATTTTTTTTTCCAAGACGCATAAACAGTATAGATCAGATTATGACATAAAGATAGGGACAATCTTACTTTTATCTTCTTTGAAGCAGTGATTTTGTTAGGTGCTTAGCATAGGAGTCAAACATTAATAGTCCTTCTCACAAGTAGCATGTCTTGCTCCAGCCATCCGTTCTGTTGCAATCTCTTTTGCACAGGAAAATAAGCTGAGAGATCTAGTGCTCAGACATTAAACATTTTAGTAAATGAATGAACATAGAATTCTACTTCAGAGTCTAATATTGCATATGTACTCTCTATTTTCATAGGAAAATATGATATATTTTTTTTAAATTTTGTCTATAGAGTCACTATGATAATTGAAATAGAAGAAATAAATATAACAAAATTAATCCCTAGAGATCTGTGGTCTAGAGATGACTGTCTCCATTAGAGATGGGCGAATTTCTCAAAAATTCGATTCGGTCACTTCGCCGAATTTTCCGACAAAATTCGTTACGTTCCGAATTACTTCGGCACGAATCGCGTTAAAAAGCAGCTATTTCCAGGCTGCACAGAGCCTGCAGGGTGCTGTAGAATGTTGCACCATGTTTAAATATGCAGAGGGAGCTTGGTTTGGTCTTCATACAATGTTGTGTTTTAGTATGACACGCAGATGACTGCCGCCGCTCTTAGAATCGCTTCACTATAAAATTCCCTGGGCACTTAAGAGGGCAAAACTGACCAAAAAAACTCAAGCGGGAATGTAGCCTGATAAAGTCATGCCAGCGAAAGCTGGAAAAAAACAAGCTGAGAGCTCAGTTGGCAACATTAGTGACAGAGTGTGGAGGTGACGGCGGCAGCCACAGCAGCATGAGGTCAGGCAGTGGCACAATGACATTCTGGAGGTGGCAAAACACGAGGAAGCCACAGAGTGGCACTTTGACTGAGAGCGGAGGTAATGGCGGCAGCAGTATGAGGTCAGGCAGTGGCACAATGACATTCTGGAGGTGGCAAAACAGGAGGAAGCCACAGAATGGCACAATCACACAGTGTGGAGGTCACGGTGGCAGCAGTATGAGATCAGGCAGTGGCACAATGACATTCTGGAGGCGGCAAAACAGTATTAGGCCACAGAGTGGCACAATGATACTGTGTGGAGGTCACGACAGCAGCAGCATGAGATCAGGCAGTGGCACAATGACATTCTGGAGGCGGCAAAACAGTATTAGGCCACAGAGTGGCACAATCACACATTGTGGAGGTCACGGCAGCAGCAGTATGAGATCAGGCAGTGGCACAATGACATTCTGGAGGCGGCAAAACAGTATTAGGCCACAGAGTGGCACAATCACACAGTGTGGAGGTCACGGCGGCAGCAGTATGAGGTCAGGCAGTGGCACAATGACATTCTGGAGGCGGCAAAACAGTATTAGGCCACAGAGTGGCACAATGATACAGTGTGGAGGTCACGACAGCAGCAGCATGAGATCAGGCAGTGGCACAATGACATTCTGGAGGTGGCAAAACAGGAGGAAGCCACAGAATGGCACAATCACACAGTGTGGAGGTCACGGCGGCAGCAGTATGAGATCAGGCAGTGGCACAATGACATTCTGGAGGCGGCTAAACAGTATTAGGCCACAGAGTGGCACAATGATACAGTGTGGAGGTCACGACAGCAGCAGCATGAGATCAGGCAGTGGCACAATGACATTCTGGAGGTGGCAAAACAGGAGGAAGCCACAGAGTGGCACAATGACTGAGAGCGAAGGTCACGGCGGCAGCAGCATGAGGTCAGGCAGTGGCACAATGGACACAAGTGTGGAGAGACATATGGAGCAGCCACCAGCAGCCGCATAGAGGTCAGGAGTGGATACAATGACACCAGTGTGGATGTCAGGGCAACAGCAACAGCTGGCTGGGTGGCAGCATAGAGGTCATAGAGGTGGCACAATGGGACAGAGTGTTGAGGTGGGTGTCAAATACCTGGACCCTGGTAAGATGGTGGTACGGCAGATGGAGAACTATCTTCGAGCAGATGTGTGGATTCAGGCGGGTGGCGGCATCAGAATAAGTGGCCTGTGGCAGGTAAGTTTGAACCAGACTGACGCCTAAGGGCATGGTGTGTGGAAATCCTGGCGATCCAAGCCTGATTTCATCTTGACAATGGTCAGCCGTTCCACATTTCCCGTGGGACAAAGCGGGTTTCCTTGGGGAACGTTGGTCCCACAGCCGCTATGAACACCCGCTCTGATGCCACCACTACTGGCCGGGCAGGACAGCTTCCACTGCAAATCGGCAAGTTGCGGCAACACACTTCCTGTTTGGCTGCCCGCAGTAGTCCAGCGGATCTTCTTACTCGAGGTGGCAGTAGTGCTGTCCAAGGTAGGCCCAACCTGTTGGGGTTCATGGACTGCTCCAGGTCATGCTGCTGCTGGCGATGCCCTCCTCACTAGTGGGTGAAGGAAGCTGCTCTCAGTGACTCAGAATTAGGTTACTACTGATGGAGAGGGGGGGCTGGTACTGCTCCTACCTCACGCACCTTCCCCAGCTGCCGCGGCTGTAGTACGTGAGCGCTGAGGAACCCCCCTGTCAGACCTGTAAGAGAGGGACGTTTGCCGCACATAGGAGCAGCCTACCTGATTACGGAGATTCTCCCTATAGTATTTGCGTTTTGTTCCTCCCTCTCTATAGCTGGGAAAAAGGTCCCATTTTGGACCGGTAGCGAGGGTCCAATACGGCGTGGGAGAGCCAGAAGGTCATCCCTCATGCAGGATGCTGACATATTTCGGCTGTCAATAGACAGGCAAATTAGCCATGCTGGGGCCATCTGCAACAAGTGACACTCCAGCAGGGGCTCCCTGCCTCCATTTCCCACTGTATGACTGCACGGGCTTGGGGTCATCTGCTTCGTCTTCCTCATCTTCCATCCAGCTCCTCCAGTGCTCTGCTCCTCCTCTCTCTGTTCACATGGGTAGAAAATCCACTCATTTCACCAGACAATGCTTCTGCTCCGCAATGTCCTACCTCCTCCATTTCAATACCCACTGGAGACTATGTGGCCATGAGTGTAGTCGCATGTCTCTTCTGTCCCCTGCCAGACCAGATTTTCTCAGCATCAGTTCAGGACATGAAGCAGTGGAATGATGTTATTCATCTCGTAGTCTTGGAGACTGACAAAGTAAACTATGCCTCCTCGTAATGGACTCAAACAAACGGCAGTGTCCACGCATGAGCTGCCACGGGCTAAACTTAAATAGTTAAAGGGGAGTAATTCTGTCTGCTGGATATCAAAAAGATCGTTAATGACTTTCTACTGTTCTACTGTAGGTTCCAACATGTGTCAGGCTGTGAAATCGCAAGCGAGGTGGGGGGAAAAATTCGCATATTCAGAGTGTGTTGGGGGAGGCCGTTCTGCCGCTGCAACTCGAGGAGAGGGTTTTCCTGGGTTTGTACGAATGGATAAAGTGCATGCACAGTTTTCTGGCCATTTTAGAATGTTCTGAAGATCGGTGGAAGACTTCAGGAACATTTTCACAACCAGGATTGAAACGTGCGCATGCAGGAGCATGGACCATACCTTCACTCGGTGCAGGAGGACTCCCATGTTCCTCCCATTGTCCGTCACCATGGTTCCGTTTGCAGTTGGCGGGAGATAGCCAACATCGATTTCTTGCTGCATGACGGGAGCAGTTACCTCCAACTGTTGTGACTTAGTTTCGCCGAGGCAAGCCAGGTGTAGAAAATGCGTGACACCAGCTGTGGCCTACACATGTGGTATGATGGGAGCAGTAATTGTGGAGGCGGAGTGGTGGTCGGTGGTGTAGGTGGAGGAGGCGGACCATTGGCGCAGGTGCAGCAGTTTGACATACGGATGGAGGAGCAATACGGCGTCGTCATGTCAAGTTGTTGGTGTGCCTGGGCTGGAAAGCACTTTTCCTCCATGTGGGGGCCCGTAAAGGACATGTAATGGACCTGACCGTAGTTACAGATCCAGCGTCCGCGCTGCCGTGCACCTTGGAACAAATACCGTTAAGCTCAAAGGACTGAACCACCTTCTGTTCTCATATGTATGAAGTGTTGGTACTGCCTTTTGCGAAAAGAAATTACGGCTTGGAACTCTCATCTTAGCTCGGCTCACAAGCCATAGTTCTCTGAACGGTGCAGAGTCACCATTTGGAAAGGGAGGGACTGCAGTACTCAAACAACTTGGACAGGAGCACGGTCAGATGCTGCTCCTTTGGATGGTGGACGGCATACTGTTGTCTCTTTGCAATCCCGCTCGCTGAACGATGCTGGCGCCATGGAGTAGCGTGGTGCAAGCGCATATGGACGGGTGATGATGTCACAAAGAGAGAAACAGCTCCCTTCTGCAGAGGTGGTGGCTGTCCTTGAATGGCTGCAATGGCATGCATGCCACTGGGCGCTGCTGCTGCGCTGTAGCCTGCGGCGGCAGGATGCGTTCCAACCTCTTCTGAGCACGTTTCTACCAGGCCACCGGATGGTGACGCTGCATGTGTTGTACGCAGGGCCGTTTGGTGCAACGTTAGCACTCCTGTGCCGCACGGCTTCACTTTCTGCCCACAGTTTTACATATACCCTTATTTCGGCTCCTCGGTGTATTAGCAAAAGAACTGCCACACCGCTGAGTATCGGATTTTACGCCAACGCTCGAACTGGTGACTACTGCCTACGCTGCCTCGATGTGCCCTGTGCTGCTACTTTTCTTGGACCTCGAAGCGGGTTTTTTATCCCCGTGGCCGGGGCTCCCGACCTCCACTGCTGCTATCTGCTGACTCACGGCACATTGACCCACTTGCTGCTGCGCTGCTGCCTTGCACGAGCAGCTGACGCACCTCTTCTCCTGACGATGATGAAGCCTTGCCTCACCCGGCTCCCAAGTGCGGTCGGCGCTACATCCAATCATCTTATTTGTGTTTCATCGTCACTGCTGTCTCATCACGGTCTTGGTATGCGAGGCAGAACCTCCACAAACATGACATCATACATGCAATCTTCCACTTCTATTCTTTGCCGCCTAATGCAGTAGCAGGCGATATTGGCCCATATTCTTCGCTGCCAAATAGCTGCTGACTGCCCTCCTCAAATTGTTCATCCTCGTATATATGGCGCTGAGCCAGACCACTTAGTAGATATTGGCTGAGGGGACCGGATGGGGACAGAGGCCGGGCTGAGGAAAGGTGAGGCCGTGACCCGCTCCCGGGCCATGCCAAAACTAATGTTGTGTCTGAGTTTACCACCGACTCCTTGGCTGGGGTTGTCAGATGTCATTGGGAGGAGAGGATGACCTAGTCAACATCAAGAACCCTTGGGTTGTGACAAACACACGCCGCTGATGACAGCGGCAGTTGTGGACTCACGGAGTGACCCTGCTTGCGACGTCCTCCTTGCTGTTGCTGCGACCTGGGCCTGTTTCCAGGAATGTTGTGCCACTGCCTCTCGCAGGTGCAGAGCACTGCTCCAACCTCTCTGTCTGACATACTGTTTTGTTTAAAATTTACAGAATGTTTGATGATGATATTGTATATGATAAAATATACACACTGTTTTTGACTCCAAATGAACCCAGTAACAAGCTTGGGTAAACACTAGGATATAAATTGCGCTCCCCAAATGGACTCAGGAAACATTTATTGTATGTGTAGTTAAAATCACTGTGTGTTTTAGTAAATGTAAAAGCACAAAAAGGCTTAATTAAACCTTAGGACATGAATGAGCTAAAGGAATATTAATATATCTTTTTTGCCGTTGAAGAGACGGTTATTTTTTGTCCAGACAACAGCAAAACAATGCTTTTATTTATACCACTGGATGTAAATTGGCCAATGATTTAGTGCCGCACCAAACTAGTGCTTTGTAGCGTGTTAACAATTGCGTGTTTTCTACGCACACTCAACAGAACGAGATACAGTTGCTAATTATCCTTTGCCTTGTGAATTAGACTTACAGGAATAACTTTATATATTTTGGCGTATGGAAAATGACGGTTTATTTTTGTCAGCACAACCAGCAAAACACAGCTTAATTAACCCCGGATGTAAATTGCGCCAAAGAATTGAGCCGCACAAACTAGTAGCTTTGTGCGTGTTAAATTGCGTGTTTTCTACGCCACACTACAAGAGATACAGTTGTAATTAACCTTGGCTTGTGAATTAGGCGATAGGTAAAATGTATATATTTTGGCGTGAAAAAGACGGTTATTTTGTCAGCACACCAGCAAAACAAACGCTTAATTACCCCTGGATGTAAATTGCGCCAAAGATGAGCCGCTACAAACTAGTACGCTTTGTATCGTGTTACAATTGCGTGTTTCTACGCCACACAACTAGAGTACAGCATGGTAATTTAACCTTTGCTTGTGAATTAGGCTACAGGAAAAATTTATATATTTTGGACGTTGAAAAGACGGTTTATTTTTGTCAGCAACCAAGCAAAACAACGCTTTAATTCACCCTGGATGTAAATTGCGCCAAAGGATTGCGACGCACAAAATAGTAGCTTTGTTAAGCGTGTTATCAATTGCTTGTTTCTACGCCACACAACAAGAGATAACAGTGTAATTAACCTTTGCTGTGAAAATAGGCTGCAGGAAATAATTTATATACTTTTGGCGTGAAAAAGAGGTTTCTTGGGGTCAAGCACAGCCCAGCAAACAAACGTCTTAATTAACCCTGGATGTAAATTGCGCCCATAGAATTGACGCCGCACAAACTAGTAGCTTGGTATCGCCATTTTACAATTGCGCTGTTTTCTACGCCACACAACAAGTGATAAGTTGTAATTAACCTTGTTGTGAATCTAGGCTACAGGAAAAATTTTATATATTTTTGGCGTTGAAAAAGACGGTTTCTTGGGGTCAGAACACCTCAGCAAAACAACGCTTATTAAACCCTGGATGTTAAATGGCAGCTCCAAAGAATTGGCACCATAAAAATATGTACGCTTTGTAGCGTGATTTCAATTGCGTGTTTTCGCTACGCCACACAACAGAGATACAGTTGTAATTAACCTTTGCTTGTGAATTAGGCTACAGGAAAAATTTATATATTTTCGCGTTGAATAAAGACGTTTTCTTGGGTGTCAGCACACCAGCTAGAAAAAGAACGCTTATTAAACCCTGGATGTAAATGGCTCAATAGGAATTGAGCAGCCAAAATGAAGTTGGTATTTGTTAAATTTGGTAAAAAAAACGCTGTTTCTTTAAATGATACAACAGGAACCTGGCTTAGATCCACCTTGGATATTGAATGGTATATGCAGCTGCAGATGGCGAACACTGGATTTCAGATCCTATACCCCAAAAATTAGAAATAGAACATTACGTGAACAGTCTCTGAGACAAGCTGAGGTCACCCCACAGAAATCGCTATATAAAAAATCAATTCCTTAGTAAACGAGCCTTTCAGCCGCGCAGCACACATACCTGATTCAAGTACATGAGAGGAGTGTGAGCTCCAGCGTCTCGCCAGGACATTATATAGTGCGGTGAGTCACAGATTCCCGCCGGTTCTGATTGGCGATTCATCTGCGCACATTGTCATGCAGGCTATGACCTTTTCCTCCCACGAGTGCTTTGCCCCATGTAGCGCAATGTGCTCGACACGCCAGTTTATCAATTCCTCAAAAGCAACACGCTTCTCGTTCACCCGAAGTTTCCCGCAAAGTTCGACTTCGTTTCGCGAACCTAAGTATTTCCTGAAATTCTGTAAACGAATTCACTTTTTTGTTAGCAATCGAGTAGCCATCCTATAAGTCTCCATCTTTATACTTCCATGGTGCCTACTACTTAATCATTCTAGGAGTTGTACTTTGACGTCAACTGGAGAGCCCCAGGTTGGGCATGTCTGTCCTAGCAAATGGTTTCAGGGACTATGGTTGTACAAGGGAATTGGAAAATGTTATTGCCATTCACCCATATAACAGCTTCTGATACCTCATTTTCATAGCTCCCCATAAATATAGATAACACATTATATATTTGAACACTAGCTTTTTGATGCTTGATGCATATGAATATCATTCTTAGAACTTTTTTTTTAAAACATAGATCAAGATTCATAAGAAAACTTTCAACGAACATGCAAGAAGCATTCCATCACTGTGTGTAGCTATTAATAATGATAATAGCAATGAGAGCCCAGAAACATCAGCCCTTTCAGAAAGGAGGTACTAGACTGGAAATGCACTGTTGCTGTTAATGATCCAAGTGATTTACCTAATGGAGTTTGAAGACAATACTTATCATACTATATTAACTTTTGAAAACACACAATATTGGAGTAATTACTCTGCTCTAGACAGTGTACGGTTAGTTCACTAAAAAAATAGATAATAAACCAGCAATGCCAGCAACAAGACATTACTTCCAGGATGACCATTTTATATTGAAACCTTAACTCCATGGAAATTTGGTAATTGGTTCTAAAGCCCAAAAGTCCTGCACAACATAATGTAAAATGAATATTAAAGAAAGTTAAGCAGATAACTAATACAGATAAAGCAAGTCCTTACGTATAACGATCAGAAAGAGCTTCTGGAAGCTGGAAATCACTTTATGTGATGACAGGAGCTTATTTGGGTCATGTACTTTGTGGACAATATACCAGAAAAAAAGAAAATAAGGCCTCACCTGTCCAAATGGAACGCTCCATCCTCGACATATGTAAGAGCAGTTACAGGAATGTAAAGTAACCCACATTGCATCTTGTATGGAGGAGCCACTAGACCACCAATCACTGCATGCACCTCACTAATACAGGAGTTTTACAAGTAAAATATTCATGATCATTAGCTCGTTCAGTGTTTGGGATATTGTATCTTGAAGCCATTCTCAACATACAATGGTTTTTCCTGGGCTATTGAATGTTAAAAATATTTTACCCTGAGGCTACTCTAACGTAGAGATGGATGGCAGACTGAGCGAGATGGAAAAAACCAATGCAAGTGATCAACAGGCACTACTGTTTTATACAATGATAGCAGATAAAGAGCTGGACAAAGAGGCATGGTATACAAAGAAGAGCCTTGCCTATTTATTTTGACACAGTTAGTGATTTTGTAAAATTTTTCTTGAATGGGTCTATAATTATTAAAGATCAAACAGCAAAGTCAAATAATCTATATTTAACTGATGAATGAAGGTTGTGGAGTTCCATAAAATTCAATGTGTGCAAACAAACATTGCTAATATATTGGCAATGAACATTTGATATGTCTAGGTATGATCACAAAGAAAGTCACATGATGCTGTGAACAAGGACCTATGGCATAAGCAGTGTTTCTCAATAGACTTTATGGAATAAAGTTTCAAGTTATTACATTAATTGTGGATGCAGGATTTGGTGCTACGCTATAATTTGTTTGTTATGTATATTCTAGTTGATTATTCATTTAATATACTTGTTCTACAACATATTTTTATTATACATAGTCAATTCACATTATTATAACTACCTGCTAGTATCCAGAATAAATGCCATGCGCAGCATGGACAGCAATCAGATGACATGGGAGGGACTCAATAAGGTCCTGGTACATAGGTTCTCTGGAGCCATGCTGACTGCAACCCACAGCTGCCAAAGGGTGACCATAGAGTGGACACGATGAATGTGGTGTTCCCACATTGCTCAAGACTGGGGAATTAGGGGTACAAGGTAGTACTTGCTGTTTCATCCAATGGTGGACATTGCTAGTCATGTGACATGTTGCATTTCCTTGCTGGAAGATCCCATCCACTCTGGGGAACACAAAACATATAGGTGTGCACAGTCTGCAAGGATGTATTTAAATTAAATGAATAGGGCCAGAGAATGCAACAAAAATATTCCCCAGATTGTAATGCTACCACCACCAGCTTGTGTTCTTCCAGCAATGGTTGCACAGTGTTTATTCTCTCAGGCTTCTTGCCTGATATGCCAATATCAATCTGTTTGACAAAGCAGAAAATTTGACTCAACTGAGAAAGCAACCCTCTGACAATCAGCAGGGGTCCAATTCCTATACTGCCATTAAAATTGAAGATTTTTTCTGCCAGTGCAACTTTGTTATCAGAGGTACAGTGACCATCCGCCTGCTTCTGAGCCTCATATGTAGTCGGGTTTACTTAACTGTTACAGACACAAGTCTGGTAGTCTCCTGGTTATTTTGGCAGTGAGCTACTCTCCTGTAGTGGGTCAGTTCTCCCTCGTACACCTTCGTAGCTGTGCAGCCCCACGGTTTTTATGTCGCTTCCCAAATATACAGTTTCAAAAATGCTGCCACCCTTGGCCCGAAAGTTAATAATCATCATTTTATGTAAATCTGAAAATTTCCCCTTTTACCCATGTCACAACAAGGGATACATGTGCAGACCGCTGTATATACCCACCAAGCAAGTTCTCCAATTGAGACTCTCTTCATGAACTATGCACTTCCGACATCGAAAGTAGGAAGTGGTCATAATAATATGACAACTGTGTCTTATGCCTACTTACCACAGCACACAATGAAACACACTGTAACTATGAATTGGTTTCTATAAAGATTTTGATCATTCTTTTCCACACTGTAGGTGTTATACACACGTTAGGGTTAATTTCACAAGAAGCTGATATGCTCCAATGTGGTTAAAATTACCCATGCATGAAACCAACATATTGACAAAAATGTAGCAGATCAAGCACAGCTGACAATGACAAAGCTTATTGCAGCCTATTTGGTTCCAAGGTATGAACAAAGATGTTTCTAAGGGAACTCCTGGGGAGAGGGGGAATGCTTATACAGCAAACACATTTCCTAAGAAAAAAATATCCCCCACAAATGTTTCTATAGATTATATTCCAAGAAAGTGAACCACTCTCTTGGCTGCAACACCTCAGCTCAGTTACTTTCTTCTGCATCAGTTCATTCTCATTTTTATGCAACTTTTTAAATTACATTCTAGCAGATAAATGCCCGTTAAAAAGATAATTTCTCTCTAATGACAATTGCTCAGGTCACTAGGTAAGACCTCTGCTTAAGTACTTCATGTCACTAATGCAATTAGGCAGCACCTGTCTCTCCCCACCACTGCACACGAGCGTCTGTAGCTGTAATATGTTTCCAGTAAAAGGATGGTCACAGATGGCAAACCAGCCAGATTGAAGACCTCAGGCCAGCAAATATTTGCTAACTAGTTGTAGCTGGTTATCAGTTGGCACTAATAAAAGCAATGGTATAGAAAATCCACTGAGCTGCCTGCAGCTGATCATGTCTTATACACATGTTATTCAGCCATTAGTATCCGGGAGAAATTCTGCCACCTTGAGAATTGACTGTATCTCACAGGTGATATAACAGAATCTGTGATCATAGCAGAACTATCAATAATACATCCTTTACAAGCAGCTTCAGGGATCTGAAACAACTTGTTTCCGGTCTCCATAGATTTCATGATTCTTACTATAGATCTATTTAGGTTGTATTTACACAAGTGTTTTGTGGTTCTTCTGATTATTTCTTGAAACTGCAGGGTTTTTGCCAAGGTTTTGCAGATCTGCAACATAAAATAAATTAAAAAAATACTCAAAACTAGAAAATATGCCTTTTTTTCTTTTATTACATCTTTTCAGTATAGGTTTCTCAAGGTCAGGAACCATTTTATTTTTGTTTATCACATACATATAGTATATATAGTACTTTGCATGACTAGGAGAAAATATGTGTACACAGCCTGCTCTGGAAGTTGAGGCCTGACACATCAGAGAAGAGAAGCCCTTGTGAAACAGCCAGATGCGAAAGCCCCTTCATGCTTTGCTGAGTATATATAAGTATTATATATAAGTATATGAAATACTTATTTCCACACTGTATTTACAGTGGGGAAAATAAGTATTTGATACACTGGTGATCCCATTGTATGATTTTTAAATAATCTATTTGCATTTTATTGCATGAAATAAGTATTTGATACAATAGAAAAGCAGAACTTGATATTTGGTACAGGAACCTTTGTTTGCAGTTACAGAGGTCAGATATTTCCTGTAGTTCTTTACCAAGTTTGCACACACTGCAGCAGGGATTTTGGCCCACTCCTCCATTCAGATCTTCTCCAGATCTTTTAGGTTTTGGGGCTGTCGTTGGGCTACATTGAATTTCAACTCCCTCCAAAGATTTTTGATTGGGTTCAGGTCTGGAGACTGGCTAGGCCACTCCAGGACCTTGAAATGCTTCTTACGGTGCCATTCCTTAAATACCCTGGCTGTGTGTGTTTCGAGTCATTGTCCTGCTTGAAGGCCTAGCCAGGACCCATCTTCAATATTCTTACCGAGGGAAGGTGGCTGTTGGTCAAAATCTCAGGATCCATGGCTCCATCTATCTTCTCTTCAATATGGTGCAGTCGTCCTGTCCCCTTTGCAGAAAAGCACCCACAATGTATGATGTTTCCACCCCCAAGCTTCATTGTCTGTACGGTGTTCTTGGTGTTGTACTCTTCCTTCTTCCATTAAACACCACGTGTATAGTTAATACCAAAAAGTTCTATTTATGTCTCATCTGGCCACAGGACCTTCTCCCAAGCCTCCTATGGATCATTTAGATGGTCATTGGTGAACTTGAAACAGGCCTGGACATGTGCTGGCATGAGCAGGGGGACTTTACGTGCCCTGCATGATTTTAATTCATGATGGCACAGTGTGTTACTAACAGTAATCTTTGAGACTGTGGTCCCAGCTCAATTTAGGTCATTGACCAGGTCCTCCCATGTAGTTCTGGGCTTATTTCTGACCTTCCTCAGAGTCATCCTTACTCCACGAGGCGAGATCTTGCATGCGGCTCCAGGCTGAGGAAGTTTGACAGTCATCTTGTGTTTCTTCCATTCTCTAGTAATTGTGCCAACAGTTTTGTCTTCTCACCAAGCTACTTGCCTATTGTCCTGTAGCCCATCCCAGTCTTGTGCAGGTCTACAATTTTGTCCCTGGTGTCATTAGACATCATTTTGATCTTGGCCATATTGGAGAGGCTGGAGTGTGATTGATTGAGTGTGTGGATAGGTTTCTTTTATACAGGTAACTAGTTCAAACAGGTGCAATAAATACAGGTAATGAATGCAGAGTAGGGGGGGCTTCTTAAAGGAAAACTAGCAGGTTTGTGAGAGTCAGAATTCTTGCTGGTTGGTAGGTGATCAAATACTTATTTCATGCAATAAAATGTTAAGTCATTATTTAAAAATAATACAATGTGATTTTCTGGATATTTTTTAAGCTTTTGTCTCTCACAGTTGAAGTGAACCTAAAAATTACAGAGATAGAGCAAAAAAGGTTGCAGCCTACCTCAAATGTACAGATATGACTAAGCTTAGAGAGGCTTTCCATCTGGCTGTTTTTGCATTAACCTGTACAGGCTGTGGGCTGTTGTAAAGCAATCACATTGTAGTTCTACTGGCTTCGATTCGCAACCATGCCTATAGGAGATACATTGGTGATGGAGGGCTTTAAAAAAAATAACACTGTGTAAGCAGTATTTCAGTCTACAAATGTGAGCTAGCAGACCTGTATTTGTCATCAAATGAAACTTCCAAACTGAACTTGGTGATTCTTTTACATTCACACTGTTTTCTGTGTACAAACTGAACAGTGTCATTCTGCAGCCCTGAAAA
Source organism: Phyllomedusa bahiana (assembly GCA_025379985.1). Taxonomy (NCBI): domain Eukaryota; kingdom Metazoa; phylum Chordata; class Amphibia; order Anura; family Hylidae; genus Phyllomedusa; species Phyllomedusa bahiana. The sequence goes on along the minus strand of JAODAL010007775.1, from coordinate 29,270 downwards.
ACTCTCTCTGTGCCTAACTCTGGCGGGGAATGATGTCATCAGCCCGACCACTGCTAGAGCATAGAGAGAGGTGGTCAGTAACCTAGGAAACCATCTGTAAACAAGCAAACTGTTACATCTTTGAAATGAAACAGAATCAGAAAAGCAATACATTTGGAAAGAATGTCCCCATGTTTTAAGCTAGTCAATAAGATTGAAATACTCCTACAACTTGGCAATTAATGCATTGTGATACTATGACACAGAACGTTATCTCCGGGTTTTCAGCAGCTAATATATACATACTACTACTACTACTACTATTTTATATTGTATCAAAGTGTTATATCTCCAGTGTTGTCCCACAAAATTATATAACACAGTATTTACAACAATGTGATGGGTTTGCTCACTATTGTGAGATACTATATAGGTGTATGTATATATATTGTAAGGCCCCGAAGGGCAAGGTGGTAAACGGGGTATACATAGGCCCCAGAGTTCTCGCTCAGGTATGGCGAGACTAAGACATGTCACCGAGAGACCTGGCCTCGGTGGGGTAGAAGCCGGCACTTAGTTTGTGTCAGCTGCATTAGGCAGTTGGCACATGTTTAACCAAGTAGTTTAGCTGTGGAAACACAGCTTAGTCCGGGTCCGGCTTTTACCGGGAGCAGTCAAAGAGTTGGGTGGGTGGTTGCTCCCCCATGTTCCAGGGCCAGGTTTTCATCTGGCTATATAGGTCAGCTAGTCAGCTGACTGGGGGTGTGTCTGCAGTTACAGGCCAGGAAGCTGGGCCTGAGAGGCTACACCACAAGTTCCAAGCTACAAGCTGATAGTAAGGACTACATTTGTTTAGTTAGCGCTCGGACGAGCAGGAGTTTATTTTGTATATTGTATTGACATATGTTTTGGCTGCCATTCGCACAATAAACGCCGGACAAGAACGGTGCTTTTTGCTACAAGGCTGTCTGTGTCTCCATTTGCCCTGGGACTTCGCTGTACCACCTTACAATATATATATATATATATATATATATATATATATATATATATTATTATATTATATAATCTCACAAAGGTGAGCAAACCCTTCACATTGTTGTAAATATTGTGTTATATCATTTCACTCTGGAGATAGAACACTTTGATACAATGTAAAGTAGTCAGTGTACAGCTTGTTTAACAGTGTAAATTTGGTGTACCTTCAAAATAACTCAGCACACAGGCATCAATGTCTAAAATGCTGGCAACAAAAGTGTGATGTCGTCATGGAGGAGGGGAAGAGGATTTCAGTGGCTGTAGACTGTGAAGCTCTAGTGAACTTCATGCCGAAGAGAGTTAAGACAGTGCTGGAAAATGCTGGACAGTGCTGGAAAATAATGGTGGCCACACATAATATTGACAGAATTTGTACATTTTCACTTAGGAGTGTACTCACTTTTGCTGCCAGTGGTTTAGACATTGATGGCTGTGTTGAGTTATTTTGAGGACGCATCAAATTTGAACTTTTACAAACTGTACACTAACTACTTTTCGTTGTAACAAAGTGTCATATCTTCAATGTTGTCTTATGAAAAGATATAATACCATATTTACAAAAATGTGAAGGTTTTACACCTCGTTCACACGGTTTATTTGGGCGCGGATTGGAGCCGTACTGCGCGCCGTATTTTCGCTGCAATACGGCGCCAATCCGTCCCAAAAACTACGGTAATCTACAGTTCTCATAGAGAACTATGGATTCCGTCTCCCCTCCCCGCTCGGCGAATTCGCCGAGCGGGGAGAAAGTGACAGGTGAATTCTTTACGGCGCGTACGCGCCGTAGACAATGACAGTCTGTGGGGCCGGCGAGCTGCCGGCCCCCCGCCCCGCTGCATGGCTGCCGGCGTAATTGCGGGGGCGAAATCCGTCCCTGCAATTATGCCGACAATAAGCCGTGTGAACAGTGCCTTACTCATTTTTGCGAGATGCTAAATGTAGGATCCCCTTAGTACATAGAAGAAAGTGTCCCCTCAGCTAAAAGTAAGCTAGGCCCCTAACCTAAATAAGAGCTTGGTGTTTGCTTTCCCACCAACACTTCTCTCATGATTGAATGGCCAATTCCAATTGTTTGCCGTTCTTCTGTAGAGAAGAGTCTTGTAAATATTTTTGTCTCCTAATAATCAAGGGGATGCATCCGAATAGAACTGGACCTCTTTCTTCAAGGGCTCCATAACAGCCACTTGTGCTTCATGTGTGACACATTGCTCCACTCCACCCTCCTTTAATAGTAATTTAAAGCTTATGAGGCCAATGATTTCCCAAACTATATAGGGTTGCAACATTGTGTAGGGTCATTTGGTCTGGGGTGAAACTAACATTGTATATTCACATTTAAACATTTTTTTTTTATAAGAAAATTAATCTGTATGAAAAATTTTGTAAATACTGTATGTCACATTATTTGTTTACTGATTCTAAGATATAACCTAAATACAGTCAAAAAATTTGCTTTAGCTAAATCAAATTACCAGATAGTACTGAGTATAAAAACTATACAGTATACTGTATATCCAAGAATGCAAAAATCACCAGAGCATGTTCTACTTTATATATACATGAACAAGAAATGTTTAGAAATTCCAGGTGTGAAACCTGCAGAATTGTGAACACAGCTCTGGACTATAATGCTGGCTATAACTAGAGATGGGCGAATTTCTCAAAAATTCGATTCGGTGACTTCGCCGAATTTTCCGACTAAATTTGTTTTGGTCCGAATTGCTTCGGGAGAAATCGCATTAAAAAAACAGCTATTTCCAGGCTGCACAGAGCCTGCAGGGTGCTGTAGAATGTTGCACCATGCTTAAATATGCAGAAGGATCTTGGTTTGGTCTTCATACAATGCTGTGTTTTAGTATGACACGCACATGACTGCCGCCGCTCTTAGAATCGCTTCACTATAAAATTCCCTGGGCACTTAAGAGGGCAAAACTGACCAAAAAAACTGAAGCGGAAATGTAGCCTAATAAAATCATGCCAGCGAAAGCTGGAAAAAAACAAGCTGAGAGCTCAGTTGACAACATCAGTGACAGAGTGTGGAGGTGACGGCAGCAGCCAAAGCAGCACAATGACATTCTGGAGGTGGCAAAAACAGGAGTAGGCCACAGAGTGGCACAATGTCAGAGAGTAGAGGTGACGGCAGCAGCAGCATGAGGTCAGACCGTGGCACAATGACACAGTGTGGAGGTTACGGCTGCAGCCACAGCAGCAGCATGAGGTCAGACAGTGGCACAATGACTTTCTGGAGGTGGCAAAAACAGGAATAGGCCACAGAGTGGCACAATGACACAGTGTGGAAGTTATGGCAGCAGCCACAGCAGCAGCATGAGGTCAGACCGTGGCACAATGACACAGTGTGGAGGGCACGGCAACAGCCACAGCAGCAGCATGAGGTCAGAAAGTGGCACAATGACACAATGTGGAGTTGACGGCATCAACAGCAGCAGCAGCATGAAGTCAAAGAGTGGCACAATCACATTCTGGAGGTGGCAAAAACAGGAGTAGGCCACAGAGTGGCACAATGACAGAGTGTGGAGGTCACGGCAGCAGCAGCATGAGGTCAGAGAGTGGCACAATGACACAGTGTGGAGGTCACGGCAGCAGCAGCATGAGGTCAGAGAGTGGCACAATGACAGAGTGTGGAGGTGGGTGGCAATACCAGTCTCTGGTAAAGATGGTTGGTGGGAGATGGAGAAACTGGCAGCAGATATGTGGCATCAGGCGGGTGGCGGCATCAGAATAGTGGCTGGGGCAGGTAGTTTGAACCCAGACTCATTTCTCACAGTTTGGGTGAGGCATCATGGCTGATGTAGTCTGAAGCCTAAGGCATTGGTGTGTGGAAATCCTGGGGCCCATCCACGGCCTGATTCATCTTGACAAAGGTCAGTCGTTCCACATTTCCCGTAGACAAGCGGGTTCTCCTTGGGGTAACGATGGCCCCCGCTGCACTAAACACCCGCTCTTATGTCACACTACTGGCCGGGCAGGACAGCTTCTCCACTGCAAACTCGGCAAGTTGCGGCCACACATCCAGTTTGGCTGCCCAGTAGTCCAGCGGATCTTCTAATGGGGTGGCAGAGTGCTGTCCAAGTAGGCCCCCACCTGTTGGTTCATGGTCTGCTCCAGGTCCTGCTGCTGCTGGCGACTTTCCCTCCTCACTAGGCGGGTGAAGGAAGCTGCTCCCTGTGATCCAGATTTGGTTGCTGCTGATGGAGCTGGTACTTCTCCTACCCCCCCCCCACCCCCCCCCAGCAGCCGCAGCAGTAGTACGTGAGTGCTGAAGAACCCCTCGGTCAGACCTGTCAGAGGAGGGACGATGTCGCACATAGGCAGCGGCCAACTGACTACGGAGGATTTCCCTATAGTATTTGAGTTTGTCCTCCCTCTCAGCAGCTGGGAAAAAGGCCCCCATTTTGGAGGGGTAGCGAGGGTAAATAGGTTGAAGAGCCAGAAAACCCCTCTGCCGATGGTGACTTTGGCTGTCATTTGCGGGCAAACCCAATGTGCGGGCCATCTGACGTAAATCAGGGGCTCCCTGCCTCCATCTCCCTGTATACTCCACGGTGTTTGGGGTCACTGCCTCGTTTTCCCTATCTCCATCTCCCCCCCAGTTGCTCCTACCCCTCCTCTCTTGTCCCCTGGGTAGAAATCCATAAATTTCATGACAATTCTTCTGCTCCAATGCCCCCTTCTCCTCCCCCATTTCAGTCCCCACCGGACTCATGTGGCCCGAGATGTGTCGCCCGTTCCCAGTCCCTGCCCAAAAAGTTTTTTCAGCATCTGTTAAGGACATGAAGCAGGGGAAATGAGTTATTCACCCGTTTCCGGCGACTGACAAATAACGTGGCCCCCTCGAAGGGCCTCAACAAACGGCAGGTGTCACACAGGGCGCCACTGGCACATCAAAGTTACACAGGGGAGTCTCCTGCCCCAAGATCATCAAAAATCGTTAATGACCTTTCTCTGTTCATCGTCGGCCAAAACATGTGCAGGCTGGAATTCCAACGGGTGGAAACTCCAAAAGATGTGTTGGGGGGAGCCGTTCTCCCGCTGCAACTGAGGAGGGTGTTCCGGCTTTTAGGAATGGTGAAGTGCATCACAGTTTCCTGGTCATTTTCAGAATTTTTAAATAGTGGAAAGCTTCGGGAAAACCTTTTTCAAAACCAGAATGAAAAATTGCCCCAGGGCGGGGCATGGACCACCCCTCCTCGTGCAGCGCGGACACCTGTTTTCCATTGCCCGTCACCATGGTTCGATTTGCAGGGGGCGCGGGGAAAGCCCCAATCGTTTCTTGCTGCATACGGGGAGCATTTCCTGCCCTGTGTGATTCGTTCGCCGGGGCAACCCATATGAATGCGTGACACCACTGTCCCCTCAATTTGGGGTTTTGAGGAGCGCATTTTGGGGAGGCTGAGAGGGTGGGTGGGGGAGGAGGGGAAATTTGGGCGCAGGGCCCAGTTTGACCGTTTAAAAAAAAAGCGGCTTTCTATGTCAATTTGTTGGTTTTCCTGGGCAGGAAGCACATTCACCCGGGGCCAAAAAGGGACATGTACTGGCCCTGACCGTAGTTCAGCTCCAGAGTCGGCGCGCTGTGCACCTTAAAACAAACCGAAAGCTCAAGGATGGCCCCACCTTCTGTTCTACTTTTTTATAAAGTGTTGTACTGCCTTTTTTTGGAAAAGAATTAGGGGTTTGGAAATCCCCATCCGGCTCGGCAAAGCCATTAGTTCTCTGAACGGTGCAGGTCCCCCATTTGGAAGGGAGGGACTGCAGTACCAAAAATTTGGGGACGCAGCACGGTCAGCCTGCACCTTAGGAGGGTTGGACGCTATGTTGTCTTTTTTTTGCAATCGCCTTGCTGAAGACTGCTGTCATCTAAGTACGGGGGGGCAGGAGCATTGAACCGGGAGAAGATGGAAAAAGAGAAACACTCCCTTCTGCAGGGTGGTGGAGCCTTGACGGGCTGCTTTTGGCAAGGGTGCCACGGGGCGCTGCTTTGCTGCGGCGGCCCGGAGGGACCACCACATCTGAGCCATTTTTTGCTGTTGATGCAGGCCTTTTGTAACGTTAGCCCCCGGGCCATGCTTCACTTTTTTCCACGATTCACAATACCCTATTCGGCCCTCCGGGTCTTAGCAAAGAATCCCACCGCCGAGTTGCTGATACGGCCACAAACCCCAATTGCTGGCTGCACCGCTGCCTGAGCGCAAGCTGACACCCTCTTCCCTGAGGATGATGAAGCCCTTGCTTCCCCCGGTCCCAAGTGCGGCGGCTACATCATCATCGATTTGTGTTTCATCGTCATGCTGCCCCTCATCACCGGTCTTGGTATGAAAGGGATGCCCCCTCACAACATGACCCCCATGCCATTTCCCCACATCATACTTTGCCGCCTACTGAAAGAAGCAGGGGATAGGGGCCCCCATTTCTTCGCTGCCAAGTAGCTGCTGACGCCCTCCTTAAATTGTTCATCCTCGCAAATTTTTGGCGGGTGAGCCCAGACCCATAGTGATCTTTGGTGAGGGGAACGGATGGGACTGAGGCGGGGTTTAGAAAAAGGGGAGGGCTGCTGACCCCCTCCGGGGATGCCCAAAAAGGGTTTTGTCTGACTTCCCCGATCTTGGCGGGGTTGTCAGATGTCATCTGGGAGGGAAATGGATGACCCAGTCAAACCCCAAACAAGAACCATTTGGGTTTCTAACAAACACGGGCTAGATGAAGCGGCGTTCTGCCTCACGGTGCCCCCCGCTGCGTGCCCCTTGTGTGCTGAGACCTGGGCCTGCTTCAGGATGTTTGTGCCACTGCCCCTCGCAGGTAAGAGCCTGCCACCTCTCTGTCTGACATACGTTTTTTTAAAATGTACAGACCCGTTTGTGAAGAAATTTAAGATAAAAACACCCCCTTATTTTACTCCAAATGAAACCCCCAAGAAGCTTGGGTAACCCCCTTTGGTATAAATTGCGCTCCCCAAAATGGGCAGGAAAAAAAATTTTCTTGTAAAGTGCCGTTTAAAAACACTTGTATTTTACTGATTTAAAAGCACAAACAGCTTTAATTAACCTTCGAATAGGAATTATGTACAGGCCAAAAATTTTTTCTTTGGGGGTGAAAAAAATGTTTCTTTTATGACCACAACAGCGAAAAACGCTTTAATTTTAACCCCGGTTAAAATTGCGCAAAAAAAATGACAACCAAAAAAATTACCAGCTTGTAGCGTGTTAAAACGGCATGGTTTTACGGTACACAACAACAGAAAAACTTTAAATTAACCTTCGGGGTTTTGAATTTCACAGGGAAAATTGCGTCTTTGCCGGTGAAAAAAAACCCTTTCTTTTAGTGACCCCAACAGCAGAATAAGCTTAATTAACCCCCCGGGTCTAAATTCGCAAAAAAAAATGAGCAACCAAAAAATTTCCATTTGTACATGTTAAAAAGGTGTGTATTTTTTCGGTACAGAACAACAGAAAAAACTTTGTAATTAACCTTTGGTTATGAAGATTACAGGGAAATTGCTTCTTTGGTTGGGGGAAAAAAAACGTTTCTTTTAGTGCCACAAAGCAAAACAACGCTTAATTAACCCCCGGATTAAAACCGGCCCAAAAAAATATGTGCCAAAAATTACCCCGCTTTGTAGGGGTTAAAATGGCGTGTATTTTACGGTACACAACAACAGAAAAAATTGTAATTTAAAAATTTGGTTATAATTATGCTAAGGCAAAAAATTTTCTCTTTGGGGGTGAAAAAAAAAGTTTTTTTTTTTGTGACCACAACAGAGAACAACGCTTTAAATTTAAACCCCCGAAAGTAAAAATTTAAAAAAAAATATGCTGCCAAAAAATTTCCAGCTTTGTGCGTGTTAAAATTCCCTGTATTTTACAGTAACAAACAACAAAAAACCTGTAATTAACCCTTTGGTTTAATTTGCTACAGGCAAAATTTTTTTCTCTGGCAGGAAAAAAAAATTTTTTTTTTAGGCCACAAAGCGAAAACGTTAATTAACCCCGGATCTAAATTGCACAAAAGAAATGAGCAACCAAAATTACCAGCTTTGCAGGTATTTAAAATGGCGTGTATTTTTCGGTACCAAAAACAGAAAAAAATTTTAATTAAAACCCTTTGGTTATGATTAATTTGCAAGGGAAAATGTCTTCTTTGACGTGAAAAAAAACGTTTCTTTTAGTGCCACAACAGAGAACAACGTTTAAATTAACCCCTGGGTCTAAATTGCGCAAAAGAAAATGAGCAACCCAAAAAAGTGGTATTTGGATTGAAAAAAAGCTGTTTTTTTTTAAATGAAACAACAGGAACAGGCTTAGAAATCCCTTGGATATTCAATGTGCTGAAGGAACTGAGCAGATAGCATTAAAATGTATATGAAGCTCATTGGTACGCACACTGGACTTCAGTTCCATTACCACCCCCCCGCCACCAAACTCAGATTAGAACGTCGTAGAGAAGCAGTTCTGAGACAAGCTGTGACCACTCCCCAAAAAATGGGATGTTAAATTTTGAGGTTCTTTAGTATCAGCTATTCTAAGCAGCCGCGGCGCACCTTCCCTACTCAGTACAGTGGAGAGCGGTATGGCTCCCAGCGTTGCGCCCGAATATTTTTATTAGTGTGTTGACTCACAGAATCCCGTTGGTTCTCTGATTGGCTTCTTCCTATGCAATGTCATTGAAGGCTATGCCCTTCTTCCTCCCAGAGTTCTTGCCCCATGTAACGCCATGTTGCACAACCATTTATTCAATCAAAAGCACACTTCGTTCCGTTGATTGAAGCACCCCAAACTTCGACTTCGTTCAAGAATCGAAGTTTTCCTAAATTCTAAACGAATTTCCACTTCGTTTTGAATCGACTTCGCCCCATCTCTAGCTATAACACAGCTCTGGACTATAATGCTGGCTATAACTTAGGATCAGTAGACGAAAAATAATGTAACATGTTAACAAAGCTACATAACTTATTTTTTAGATAAGGAGGCGTGCACACAGTGCAGTTTTGATGCAGTTTTAACTGCGCTCCAGTATACTGATTTATTAACCTGCAAGCTTTCTTTCACTTATCTAAACTGTTAGGAAAAAAGTGATTAATCCATTTGGGTGCTTTTACACGGTGCTGTGAAGTTCGGTGGATCGCTGGACCACAGAAGCGATGGTAGTAAGCAACGCCAGGGAAACGAGTCTAAGAGTAGCCCCCGGTTGTCTCAGAGCCCGCCGCCAAAGCGGGATGGACTTGCTGCGCGTGGGCTACCGGTCTGTGACCCCTGACGTGGACTTGCTGGCGTAATGGCGGACCGGGGTACGGCGTGGTACAGAATCGTATCAAAGGCGTAGTCCAGGACCAGGCGTCCGGCAATAAGTAAGTTCCGGGACACTGGCCCTTAAATTTTAAACCAGCTAGGGGGCGCGCATGCGCACGACGCCGGGACAGAAAGGGACGCCGTTCACCGGAGCAGGGGCAGTAAGCGAGCGGCAGCGTGGGAGTGGGTTGGCCGCGGGTGACCGCAAATGCCGCGCCGTGGCCTGGCAGGCAGGGAAACGGCCGCTTAGGGGCAGCGGTTGCCCGCGGGCCAGCAAGGGACAGGTACCCCCCCCCCCTAGGTATCCCCCTCTTTTTTTTTAACCCCTCCCTGCAAGGAGATCTGGAGACAGTTTGCCTTCCGGCTCCACGAACGTCTCCTCTGGCCCGAACCCCTTCCAGTCGATGGAGAAAGTAACCGCTTCCCCCTCACTGTCTTCTGTGCCAGACCTCCTTGACCTCAAAGTATGTTCATCGATTCCGGTCCAAGGAGAAGGCGAGACAGGATCTACGGAGTGAAGAAGCGATTCAGCACACACAGGCTCTTGAGGAGCGAGACTTGGAAGGGTTCGGGACATGGCAGATTGGGAGGCAAGCGGAGATGTAGGACCAGGGTTAAGCTGTCGCAGAGTATACCACAAAGGGCCCAAATATTTAGGGGCCCACCAACTTGTAGCTGGGACCTTAAAACGAATGTATCTGGCCGATAGCAAACCCTAACACCAGCTGAAATACAGGGCGGAGGTTCGGTTACCTATCGGCTTGCCTGAACTTAGTACGAGAGGAAGCCTGACGCAGGCTGACGAGTGACCTGCCAGATGTGACTTGATGTCGCGTACTTGGGATCCACGGAAGGAAACGTGACACGAAACGGCTAGGGGGAGGGGTGGGCGGGGATGCAACCCAAACACAATAAAAAAGGGGGCGGCTTAGCAGACTCGAGTCTAGGGAAATTGTAAGAGGAATTCCGCAGGGGAGAAGGTCAGACCAATTATCTTGCCGGGCAGACACAAAATGTCGCAGATAAGCGCCTAAAAGATTTGGATGACCCTTCCACCTGCCCGTTGGTCTGAGGGTGGTCGAAGACGGAAAATGTCCAGTGGACCCGTAACTGAGTACACAGAGCCGCCAGACTTAGACACAATATGGACTCCCCTATCATAGGTGAGTGGGAGGGGAGCCCCTGTACACGAAAGATATTGGTGGAAGAAGAGCTGGGCTAGCTGGTGGTGACGAGGTAACCCGGGCAAGGGCACAAAATGAGCCATTTTGGAAAAACCTGTCAACTTACCACCCAAAATGACCGTTGTTTCCGAATGAGGCGGCAGGTCAGTGACAAAGGTCCATAGCAATATGGGTCCACGGCGCTTCTCAGGCACAGGGAGAGGCGAGTAGGACCCCGCGGGTCTTGAGCGAGGGACACCTTGTTTCGAGCACAAGAGGCACAGAGGCAGTGACAAAGTCCCGAATGTATTGCATGAGAGGGGTCCACCAGTAGTATCTGGAGATTGAGTTGTACGGGGACTTGTGAATTCCAGGATGGCCCGCAGTTTGGGTCGAATTTCCCCAATTTAAGGATTTCTGAGCCGCAAAGCAGGACGGACGTAGAGGTCTTCCCCGGAGGTACCTGTAGAAGGCTCACAGGAGCCTGCAGCAACGAAGCCTTCCGGAGGATTAATGTGCTGTAGGGGCGCTCCAAGCCTACCGTATCAGAGGATCTGGAGTGAGCTCTGCGCCTGACGTTTTTTTCAGCCCGGGTCGGAAGTGTGGAAGAAATTAAAACAGCGAAAGGAAAAGGGCGACACCACACTGGCTTGTCGCGGATTCAAGCGCTGGGCAGATTTGCAGATAGTGAGGTTCTTGTGATCACGTGTATATTTCGATGGCGGGTTGAGAGCCTTTCCAGCAGGTGACGCCATTCTTCTTGGGCCAATTTTATAGCAAGGAGTTCCGGTTCCCCAATGGGTAGTTGCGACTCAGTGGGGTGATGAAGGTTTGGAGATGACCCACAAGTTCGCAACTTTCCCGAGGAGGTCTTTGAAGAAGTACGGCGCCCTGGCCACCAACTGAGGAAGCGTCGACTTCTAAGGACATATCGGGCGCGGAGGGTCGGATGAGAGGAACAGGAGCGAAGCGAATGCGGCTTTCAGACGTTTGAACGCCCTCTTGAGCCTCGGGACGGCCAGGAGTTGGGGTCGGCACCCTTCTTGGTGAGGGCGACCAAGGGTGCCACCAGGAGATGAGAACTGAGGGATAAATTGCCTATAAATAGTTAGGCAAAGCCTACAAACAGCGGAATGGCCCGAAGGCCCACTGGACGAGGCATTAGCAGACGTGAGGGAGCTTGGTGGGGTCCATCTGTAGCCCTTGATCGGACACGATGTACCCTAAAAAAGGGCATAGGTGCGGTTCAAACAGACACTCTACCAGCTTGGATAAAGTTGGTGACTCGGAGACTCCTGTGGCACCTGGCGGACGTGGTGACGGTGGGTCTCCAGGTTCTGGAGAATAGACGAAGAATGTCATCCAGATGACAATAAACACAAACATGTATAAAAGGTTCCCGGAAGATCTCATTCACCAAGTTTTGGAAAAATGCCGGAGCGTTACAGAGACCAAATGGCATGACGAGGATACTCGAAATGGCCATCAGGGTGTTAATGGCTGTTTTCCACTCGTACCACTCTCGTTGCGTATCAGGATTGTAGGCTCCACGGGTAAGATCCAATTTAGAAAAGATTTTTTGCGCCACGTTGGGGGTCCAAAAAAGCTCGGAGATCAAAGGCACGGGAAGTACCGATTCTGACTGTTTATTTTGTTCTGGCCACCGGTATTCGATACAGGCGCCAAGGGAGTCACACCATTTTTCTTCTCGCGAAGAAGAATCCGGCTCCCGCAGGGTGATGAAGACTTACGTATGAGAGCCCTTTGCGTAGGTTCTCTTGGATTAGTCGGTCATAGCCTTTGTATCGGGACGGGAAGGGAGAAAGCGGGGTAAACTCTGCCTCGAGGAGGGATAGTCCCCAGGGCTGCAGATCAATAGGACAAACGATAGGGACCGGTGCGTGAGGCAATGATTCGGCCTGTTTTTCGGAAGAAACATCAGCATAGTCCTGGTAAGGAGCAGGCAGACCTGGCAGGGACTTCGTAGGTTTGGTAACGGGCAATCTGTAGGAGCGGGCGGATGCCCCGACGGCTTCGTGAGTGACAGGCCGGACCCCAACGAGAATCTCGCCTGTGTTACAATTTCAGGGTCGGAGCATGCTCTTGGCAACCAGGGGAGACCAGGAGGATCTCTGAAGAGGATATGAGGCCTAGGGTGCGGAACTGCACAGGAGTAGTGACCACAGTGGGTCGCCTGGGACAGAGGCGGCAGCAGTGCTGCGGCAGCTGAGGAGGTGCGGACCGGGTTCCTCAAAGTCAGTCCAGAACCCCTGGAGGAAGGCTTGCAAGTTAGCCGTTAGCGGGTTCTCCTCGGTCCCACAGCGAGTGGCCCAGGCCAGAGCTTCGCCAGTTAGGAGGCTAATAATAAAGGCGATTTTTAGCCAGTCAAGAGGGAAAATGATGTCCCCACATCTCGATGTGTATAGAACACTGACTGATGAACCTCTGCCACTTCTTAGGGGTCTCCATCCTAGCGGAGCGGGGTGCGGCAAGATGCAGAGAGTCCCGGTGCCTGAGTGGAGGAGCTGTGGGCTGCAGGAGCAATGTGCAGGTGGGGACGGCAGCGGCCCCCGCAGGCGGGGGGTTGGCGAAGCCACAAGGGTTCTGCATCTGGCTTGCCAGAGCGGTCGATGCGCTCTGGACTCTTGCTGGGCGACGGCTGTCGTAACGTCCGGGGAGTTGGGCAGAGGGGTACCCTGGCGGAATTCCATGGCCAGGATTGTTACTGTGACGGTTCGGTGGATCGCTGGACCACCGCAAGCGATCGGTAGTTAAGACACGGCTGGGAACGGAGTCTAAGTAGCCCCCGGTTTTCACCAAAGCCCGCCGCAAAAGCGGGTTGGATTGCTGCGGGTTGAGGTACCAGGGTGTTACCCCTGACGTGACTTCTTGCGGGGGTGGCGGCCGGGGGTACTCGTGGTACAGAATCGTAATCCAAAAGGCGTCGTCCAGGAACAGGCAGAAGGTCAGGGCAGGCGGCAAGAGGTTCGTGGTCAGAGAGGACAGACGGTCAGGGCAGGCAGGCCCAAACAAGGCAAAGGTCAGGAAACGTAATGGGGCGGATACGCACTGGTACACGGATAAGCAAATCGGACAATCATGGACACTCCAAAACTATCACTATGAGCACACCCACATCTGGCAACAGGTGCCGGGGGGGCGGATACATTATATAGGACCAGCGCCCGGAACAATAAGCCATTTACGGGGACACTGGGCCTTTATAATTTAAAACCAGCCGTTCGCAGCGCGCGTAGGGGGCGCGCAATGCGCACGGATGGCCGGGACAGACGGAGCCGCCGTTACCGGAGCGGGGCAGGTAGCGAGCCGGAGTTGGGGACGAGGGTGGCTGCGGGTGACCGCAATGCCCGCGCCGTGGCCCTGGCAGGCAGGGAAACGGCCGCAGGGGCAGCGGTGCCTGCGGCCGCCATGACAGAAGCGTTTTTGGTGCGTTTTTTGATGCATTATTTTTTTTTGTTTTTGTGCCAGAAAGGGCACAACAATTAATGCTGTACATTACTGCACAAATACGCATTCAAAAAAACGCCACCAAAAAACGGCAACCATGTGGGGAAAGCACCCTTAGCGTATTTGTAATCCACAAGACTTCAAACACAGTAATTGATTACTTATTTGAAACACCTTTTTGAACAATTTAGACAACTGGAAAAAGCTTGCTGGTAATAAAGGCAGTTTAATTGGAGTGCAGTTATAACCGCACCAAAACTGCTCTGTGTGAAAGAATCGTTAAACTATTTATAAAAACTGTAACATCTTTGTCACGTACACAATTACCAACACGTAACGTGGGGGCCACTGTAATGGAGTTTATTTACTTATACTGAGTCTTATATGCACTCATCTCTCACTCAGGTGGCATACAAAGCATAACCACACTCCAACACAGTTCAGGCACCCCGAAATATCCACTGCCACCACCTTCCTTCAAAAGAAAAAGAAATCGGAGGGATGGACTCCGATATACACAAACACCAGTTACCAGCACTTGCAGGGTTAAAACGCTATAACCAAATTCTACTCTCCAGCAGTCACATGGCTAAAACACTTTATCAAGATTATGGGTTCTTAGATAAAACAAGGGCTAAAGGTATTAAATATGAATATTTTAATAGAAAAACTTACAGTACTTACATGAGTGCAAAAATACAATAAAGTGACATACATACAATAATTATAACATAAAAGAGAGAAAACAGAGCAAATACCTAACAATGACAGGGGAAGATATTTCTTTATCTTGTGGTAAGAAAGAAAACTGGAAGACAGCACAATCTGATTGACCCCACACTGTGAACATTGATTTTCAATTGACAATGCATCTTAAAGTGAACTCAGCCATCTCTGATTTCCAAACCTCCCATTAGGGATGAGGAATATTATCGACAAAAGTTGAAATCGGCACGGTTTTTAGGCTGATCGGAAATTGCCGATCACGCAATATTTTAGGTGACAATCTTACAAAACAAAACTATGCGCCATTTTCGCGTTCCGCATTTTTGGCACCAGCCAACCTCCCCGGGGAAAAGGGGGGGAGAAGGAGTACAACGACCCTTTTTTTGCTGGATCCATGGGTCAAAAATAATGTACCTCTTTTTTTCTATGCTGCTAATTCCTGTTTTAGCTCATACACTGTTAACACATTACACAGGGCTGTCTCTCTCTTTTTAAACCAAAAACTGTTCTAACAGCTTTTTAGAGATATAAAAACAAGAAACCATCCCCTACAGCTTTTGAAAAGAGTTAGTTAGAAATTTAACTTTTTATTTATTAGAGAAGTTTTTAAGGGTATCACGGTTGTCCCCCATAAGGGGGGGGGGAGGGGCGGCAGGGGGAGAGGGATTTTAAAAAAAGATATTTTGCAGCTCAGTTTGGGTTCTTGATCTTCAAATTAAAAAAATAGTTTCTAACCACTTTTTTGGGCCCGCGCCTGTTACATTGAAATTGTCCCTGTTTTTCAGTTCTATTGCAATCACTGGTGTCAGTGTTTTCCCCAAAAACCCCTTTAACTTATCCCTATAAAATTTTAAATAGTTTTTTTGAGTCCGTGCACTTTTGGCAAAGACCAGATGAGCATATTTTGTTATACAATTTCCTAGAAATTTTGCCTGTAGTCATTTGGGGCGAATGCTGCCAAATTAAAACAAAAATATTTTTAAAACCTTATTTCAGCCCGTCGTCTTTTTTTTGTGCAAAGTGTTCAGTTTTGAAAAGTATATTTTTATTATCATAAATTGATAGTAAATTTCGCCGTATAGTGGGCGAGGCCCGCCAATTAACCATTAACTTTTAATACTTCTATTTCCACTCAGTGCCTCATTTGGCTGCGGCTTTTTTACAAAAGTTTGTTGAAAAATATCAATGCATCCTACGGGGATTTAAATCTCAGGGGTGAAGAAAGAACACTGTTTTATTTTTGTTACTTCTCCTGCAGACCGCATTTTACAGATATTTGATAGAAAAATTCTGTTTCAATCCTAGTGGGTGTTGGGAAAATTAGGGGATTTAAGAATAGCGTGATTTCCGTCTTAAAAAAGAGACTGCAAAAACTCTTCCATACCTTTTACTTTTTATATTTTTAAACAGGAGCGTTTGCAGGTAGTAATGAGCAAAGAGGGGTGCAGGAAAAGGATTAGGGGCAGGAGAGAAGGTGCTACTTTAAACGGGGCATCATATGTAAGGGGCATCCGCGGGCCGGGCAGGGTGCCCCCGTCCGTTCAACTAAAATGTTGGTTCAAAGACTACTTTCTTCCGACACTTTTTAATCTGTGGGTCATGCAGGTTTAAGGGTCATGCTGTGTTACAGGACAGGGATAGTGAATAGTCTGTGACTTTTTTTCTGTGACTCTTGTTGTCTAATTGTCTTGCCTAAGATGTAGCACATACCCATTTTACTGTTGTGGATATTAATTCCAGCTTCTCCACCCCTGTTTGGGTGTAAGAATGAAGGTGTTGTTCCTCTCCCATAGACTTTAATGGTCATCGGCGATTATCATCTGCTATCGACTATCGTCATGATAATTGACAATATCGACTATCGACTCGATAACGATAGTTGACACAATCGCTCATCACTACCTCCCATCAGGTAAAGGGGTGTTGCCATGAAGTGAGTGTGTCTGCTCAGAAGAGACGATAAACAAACAGGCCGCCTCATGAAGGAGAGGGAGGGGGGCTGAGAGAGAGCCATAAAGCAGGGAGCGTGTGCAATGTGTACTCACGTAATGACATTACAACCAGTGCATTTTATATACAAAACAAACAGGATCTTTCTCCACAGTCCCTAGCAAGCTCCTTCATGTTCCCTGTCATCAGCTCAGAAGTGCAAACCCGCGCAGTCAGATAAGCTCCTGACAGCTCCTCTGGTCCTGTCTAATGTAAGCTTTCAGGAAACTAAGGGCTTCTGATTAAGCCTGTAGCTGTCACAGGCTTCACTTTTTTTAATGACATATATTTTGAAAAGTGATTAAAATACCCATTTTGGAGGATCCCATGTCAACATTACATTGTGGCAAAACCCCTTCAATTTATTGTAATAAGTCTGCCCCTGATTGGCTGGAGATATTGTATGAAGGGGTGGGACAATGCATAAGTATGGGTGTCTCATGATTCACCCATTTAATATGAAATGGGGGTTGTCAGATTTAGATAGCAAGATGAGGATCTGGTATTCTTTGATGCTCCAAATGACTGCAAGATATCACACTTCATGATAATCTCTGACCCCAGTAAAGTAATTAAGAGCCCTGTTACTGTTTGTACAACTGGCCAGAGTTGTTTGGATGTTATATATGCTTGCTTCAACTCATTTACTGCCAAGAACATATGGTAGAAGACAAGAATATGAGGAATAGAGGTTACATCATGTGAAAGCACAACATTTTAGCTTTCAAAGCATGCCAGATTTAGGGTGCAGCATTCCTTTGAAGTAAGGGAGCTGGATTAAGTTTTGCTTGCTGGCTTTGTGCTTAGTAGGATACAGCAAAAACTACAGTGACCTCTATTGGGTGAAACAAGAGCTTTCCTTCATGTTTTCACCCACCTTAACAATCAGAGAGGACATGTCTTCTCTGATTTTTACTTTTTTCTTTTGCAGGTTTTTTTTCTGCTAAAGGAGTCTGTTCAGCAGTCACACATCTCATTTTTTAAAGTGTTGTATGTCTACGGTTGTGCGCCTGTGAAATTCCTAGCCCCAAACATGAATGTAACGGGGACGTCGGGTATATGTGGATCCTCTTGGTCCCTGCTAGAGATGGAGATGCAACTACGCCAGGGAGCAGGTCCCCCGTTCTTCACTGTAGTCCGTCGCAAGGCTGGACGGGCTTAGCTGCAGGTAACCCCTGGTCGTTACCTCTGACATATCTACTCGCGGTGGCAGCAGAAGTGCCGAACGTACAACAGAGAGGACAGGCAGAGGTGACGGATCTAAGATAGAGATGGGCGAATCAATTCTAACGAAGTGGAATTCGTTTAGAATTTCAGGAAAACTTCGGTTCGGAACGAAGTCGAACTTTGGGGTACTTCGGGTGAATGAAGCGTGTTTTTCATTGATAAAATGGCTGCGAGCACATGGCGTTACATGGGGCAAAGAACTCTGGGTGGAAGAAGGGCATGGCCTGCATGACATGTGCAGAGATGAAGCCAATCAGAGACCGGCGGGATTCTGTGACGTCACCGCACTATATAAGTCCGGGCGAGACGCTAGGAGCTCACACTCCTCTCACTGTACTGATCAGGGAAGGTGCTGCCGCGGCTGCTTGTGATAGCTCTTACTGAAGAACTGATTTTAATACAGCGATTTTTGGGGGGTGTCTCAGCTTGTCTGAGAGACTGCTTCTCTTAACGTTCTATTTCTGATTATTTGGGGTATTGGATCTGAAGTCCAGTGTGCGTCCACTGCTGCTGCATATACATTTTAATGCTATCTGCTCACAGCACATTGAATATCCAAGGGGGATCTAAGCCTGTTCCTGTTGTATTCATTTAAAGAAACAGCGTTTTTTACAATACAAATACCACTTCATTTTTGGCTGCTCAATTCTTTGCGCAATTTACATCCAGGGGTTAATTAAGCGTTGTTTTGCTGCTGTGGTGACTCAAAGAAACCGTCTTTTTCACCACCAAAAAATACATTTTTCCTGTAGCATAATTCACAAGCGAAGGTTAATTAAAATTTTTTCTCCTGTTGTGTAGCGTAAAAAACATGTAATTGTAACACGCTACAAAGCTAGTAGTTTGTGGTTGCTCAAGTGTTTGGAGCAATTTACATCCAGGGGTTAATTAAGCGTTGTTTTGCTGCTGTGGTTACTCCAAGAAACCGTCTTTTTCACAGCCAAAAAATACATTTTTCCTGTAGCATAATTCACAAGCGAAGGTTAATTACAATTTTTTCTCCTGTTGTGTAGCGTAAAAAACACGCCATTGTAACACGCTACAAAGCTAGTAGTTTGTGGTTGTTCAATTGTTTGGCACAATTTACATCCAGGGGTTAATTAAGCATTGTTTTGCTGCTGTGGTGCCTCAAAAGAAACCGTCTTTTTTACCGCCAAAAAATAAATTTTTTCTGTAGCATAATTCACAAGCGAAGGTTAATTACAATTTTTTCTCTTTTTGTGTAGCGTAAAAAACACGCCATCGTAACATGCTACAAAGCTAGTAGTTTGTGGTTGCTCAAGTGTTTGGAGCAATTTACATCCAGGGGTTAATTAAGCGTTGTTTTGCTGCTGTGGTTACTCCAAGAAACCAGTTTTTTCACAGCCAAAAAATACATTTTTCCTGTAGCATAATTCACAAGCGAAGATTAATTAAAAATTTTTCTCTTGTTGTGTAGCGTAAAAAACACGCCATTGTAACACGCTACAAAGCTAGTAGTTTGTGGTTGCTCAATTGTTTGGCGCAATTTACATCCAGGGGTTAATTAAGCGTTGTTTTGCTGCTGTGGTGCCTCAAAAGAAACCGTCGTTTTCACCGCCAAAAAATAATTTTTTTTCCTGTAAAAATTCAAAAGCAAAGTTTATTACAATTTTTTTCCCCTGTTGTTTTTTAAAAAACACCCTTGAACACGTACAAAGTGGTATTTGTGGCTGCTCAAATTCTTTTGGCATTTAATCCAAGGGTTTAACTAAGTTTTTTTCTGTAGTTGTTCAGAAAAAGAAACTTTTTTTTTCACCGCCACAGAAAAAATTCGTAGCAAATTCATATCCGAAGGTTTTTTAAAAGCCTTTTTTGTTTTTTTTACATTCGTAAAATACACAGGTTTTTAAAAACGGCACAACAAGTAAATTTTTACTGGCCTTTTGGGACCCCCAATTTTATGAAAGGTTAACCCAAGCTTTTACTGGGTTCATTTGGAGTCAAATACATGGTGTTTTTATCAGATCAGCTTCTTCATAAAAACAGTTTTGTAATTTAGAAAAACAGTATGTCAGACGAGAGGTGGAGGCTCTTCCCCCTGCGAGTGGCAGTGGCAAAAACCCTTTCCCTGGGCAGGCCCAGGTCCCGCAGAAGCAAGGGGACTCGCACAGGGTCATGGGTGAGGCCCAACCCGCTGTCATTAGCGCCGTGTGCGACTAGAAAACCAAAAGGGTTTTATTGGTTGACTAGGTCATCCATTTCCCTCCCAGATGAAACACGATAACCAGAAGGGTCGGTGGGAATTCAGACAAAACCCTTAGTTGGATGGCCCGGGGGCGGGGGCGGTCTCACCCGTCCTCAACCCCCCTCCGTCCCATCCCGGTTCCCTCCAGAGACTACTATGTGGTATGGGGTTTATGCCATTAAAAAGCGAGGATGAACAATTTTGAGAGGGCATCAGCAGCTACTTGGCACGAAGAAAAGGGGCCCAAGTCCCCTCTTTTGAGTAGGGGGGCAAAAATATAGATTGGAGATGGCATGGGAGGTATGTTGGAGGGCAGCCCGGGAAAACCCAAAAGGGGATGAGGGCAGCAGTGACGATGAAACACAAATAATAGATGTAGCCAACCCACTTGGGACCCGGGTGAACAAGGGGTTTTTCTTGTCAAGAAGAGGGGGCAGCTTGGCTCAGGCAGCGGCGCAGCCAGCAATGGGTTTGGGGGGCCGTGACAGAGGGGGGCGCATGTAGGTCGGGGGGCCAAAACGGGCCCCAAGGGTAGAAAACCCGCTTGCAGGGCCCCAAAAAAGGGCGGGAAGGGGCTCACGAGGCAGCGGCGGCAGTAGTCATCAGTGCGGAGTTTTTGTGTAAAATCCGTATTGGGGGTGGCGTTCTTTGCTAAACAGCGGGGGAGCCAATATGGGTAATGTAGAAAATGTGGGGAGAAAAGGAAAAAGGGGGCCAGGGGCAATGTTGGCCCAGGCCCTTTGTCAACACATGCATTGTCACCACCGGTGGTCTGGGGAAAAGTGGCTCAGAATGGGGGTCCATCCACCGCCGCGCATTTGGCCGTGGCACGCATCCCTTCGCCGTCAAGGCTCCACCACCCTGCAGAAGGAGCTTTTTTCCTTTTTGCTTCCTTTTCCCGGGTCCAGATGCCCCTGCTCCCGCTTACTATGGGCCAGCAGTCTTTCAGCGGGGCGATTGCAATGAGACAACATATGGCCCAACCATCCTAAGGTGAGCGTGACCGTGCTCCTGCCCAAAGTTTTGGGTATTGCAGTCCCCCCCTTTCCAAATGGGGACTCTGCACCATTCAGAGAACAAATGGCTTGTCCCGGGAGAGGGAAAATTCCAAGCGAAAATTTTTTTCAAAAAGGGGTACCACACTTCTAAATATGTAAAAAAGAAAGTGGGCCAGTTTTGCACGGCAGCGAAGACGCCCGGAGCGAAACGGCCCGGGGCCCAGTACTGTCCTTTAACCCTTGGGGTAAATGTGCTTCCTGCCGGGGCACCCCAACAACTTGGACAGGAAACCCGTTTTCCTACGTTGTCAAACTGCGGCCCCGCGCCAATTTCCGCCCCCTCCACCCAACCATCCACCTCCAAAGTGCTGTTCCAACCACATTGTGGGAAGCGGTGCACGCAGTTTACACCTTGCTTCCCCGGGCGAATAAAGTCAACAGGGGAGGAATGCTCCGCGTCAGCAGCAAGAAATCGATGTGGGGCTTTCCCGCCAACTGCAAATCGGAACCATGGTTTACGGAAATGGAAGGGAAAATGGGGTCCACACTCCCCCCAGGGGGGGGGAGGGGCCATGGCCCCGATGGGCCCTGTGTTCAATTCTGGTTGTGAAAAGGTTCCTGAAGATTCCACAGATCTTCGAAATTCTGAAAAGGCCCGGAAAATGTGCATGGACTTTTTCCATTACAAAAAACAGGAACCCTTCAATGCAGGGCAGAATGGTCCCCCAACAACCTTTTTAAAAGCGATGTTCCACCCGTTGGAATTCGCGCAAAGTTTGGACCCCCACGTAGAACAAGAAAGGCCATTTTAAAGATTTTTTGAGATTCGGCGACAGGAGTATCCCGTGTAATTTTATGTGCCAGTGGAGCTCTGCGTGCACTGGTTTGTTGAGGCCCTTGGGAACCCCCGTTTTTGTCGTCGCAGGACTACGGGTAAAGGTCATTCCACTGTTTAAAGTCCGGAACAGATGCTAAAAAAACTGTTGGGCAGGGGATGGGATTGGCGACTAATCTCGGCCACATGGTCCGGGGGGATGAAATGGAGGAGGAGGAGGAGGAATTGGAGCAGAACATGTCGGTGAAATGATGGGTTTTCTACCCAGGTGACAAAAGAGGGGAAAAGGAGCAGCTGGGGAGGTGATGGAGATGAGGAAGATGAGGCAGATGCCCGCAAGCACCCTGGCGTATACAGTGGGGATGGAGGCAGGTAGCCCCCCGGGGTCATTGTGCGATGGCCCCCAGCATGCTGATTTTCTGGCTGTGACAGCCGATAGTCGCATCCGGCCGGGGGATACTTTGGCTCTCCCCCCAAATTTACCCTCGCCACCGGTGCAAAATGGGAGCCTTTTTCCCAGCTGCTGAGAGGGAGGACAAACTCAAATACTATAGGGAAATTCTCCGTAGTCAGTTGGCCGCTGCCTATGTGCGGCATCGTCCCTCCTCTGACAGGTCTGACCGAGGGGTTCTTCAGCGCTCACTTACTACTGCTACGGCTGCTGGGGGAAGGTGGGGGTGGGGGGGTAGGAGATGTACCAGCTCCATCAGCAGCAACCGAAGTCTGGAGTCACTGATGAGCAGCTTCCTTCACCCGCCTAGTGAGGAGGGCAGTCACCAGCAGCAGCAGGACCTGGAGCAGTTCCTGAACCAACAGGTGGTGGCCTACTTGGACAGCACTCTGCCACCCAGTTAGAAGATCCGCTGGACTACTGGGCAGCCAAACTGGGATGTGTGGCCGCAACTTGCATTTGCAGTGGGAGAAGCTGCCTGCCCGGCCAGTAGTGTGGCATCAGAGCGGGTGTTCAGTGCGGCGGGGGCCATCGTTACCCCAAGGAGAACCAGCTTGTTCCACGGGAAATGTGGAACGACTGACTTTGTCAAGATGAATCAGGCGTGGATCGGCCAGGATTTCCACACACCAATGCCTTAGGCGTCAGTCTGGGTTCAAACTACCTGCCTCAGCCACTATTCTGATGCCGCCACCCGCCTGATGCCACACAACTGCTGACAGTTTCTCCATCTGCCTACCACCATCTTTACTAGGGACTGGTATTGCCACCCACCTCAACACTCTGTCATTGTGCCACTCTATGACCTCATGCTGCTGCTGCTGCGGTCACCTCCACACTGTGTCATTGTGCCACTCTCTGACCTCATGCTGTTGCTCCTGCCGCCGTCACCTCAAATCTCTGTCATTGTGCCATTCTGTTGCCTGCTACTGTTTTGCCACCTCCAGAATGTCATTGTGCCACTGCCTGACCTCATGCTGCTGCTGTCGTGACCTCCACACTGTGTCATTGTGCCACTCTGTGGCCTACTACTGTTTTGCCACCTCCAGAATGTCATTGTGCCACTGCCTGACCTCATGCTGCTGCTGCCGTGACCTCCACTCTCTGTCACTGTGCCACTCTGTGGCCTTCTACTGTTTTGCCACCTCCAGAATGTCATTGTGCCACTCTCTGACCTCATGCTTCTGTGGCTGCCGCCGTCACCTCCACACTCTGTCATTAATGTTGCCACCTGAGCTCTCAGCTTGTTTTTTTCCAGCTTTTGCTGGCATGACTTTATCAGGCTACATTCCCGCTTGAGTTTTTTGGTCAGTTTTGCCCTCTTAAGTGCTCAAGAATTTTATAGTGAAGCGATTCTAAGAGCGGCGGCAGTCATGTGCATGTCATACTAAAACACAACATTGTATGAAGACCAAACCAAGCTCCCTCTGCATATTTAAGCATGGCACAATGTTCTACAGCACCCTGCAGGCTCTGTGCAGCCTGGAAATAGCTGTTTTTTAACACGATTCGTCCGAAGTAATTCGGACCGAAACAAATTTTGTCGGAAAATTCAGCGAAGTGACCGAATCGAATTTTTGAGAAATTCGCCCATCTCTAGTCTCAGGCAACTGATGTCAGGTAGCAGAGTCCCAGGCAGGTAGCAGGCTGGTGTAACATCAGGTAACAGCAGTACGGATAAACACAGGAACCAGGATGTCAATGAATGCAGGTAACAGCAACCAAAGGTCAAGCTCAATGTAGAGACATCAAACTGACCCAGAGCAGAGACAGGAAGTTCCTTAAGTCCCAGGTGGTGAAAGATCATTGGCCGGGTAATTATGTACTGTCTCTTTAAACCTGGACATGTGCACACGCAGGACACCAGAAGCACCGAGGATCAGAGCAGCAGCGAGGACAGGTGAGAAAATACTGGCAGAAGGGACAGGGGCCACAACAGAGACATGGACCTGTCTGCGGTCCAGAGCGAGGACTGCGGCATGGACCGCAGACAATTACATTTTAAGCACTTAAAATAAATAAATACATTGCAGATGTAGCAAAATCTAACTTGAAAGGTAATCTACCATGATATCACAGCACAAAATGTTATCTCAAAATTTTCAATGGCTTTCGTTTAGAGGTAAGAGCAGATAACACAGAAGCTGTGATATGATGGTCAAGTTAAAGGAGTTTTTCACTACAGACTTTCACAGGCATCTTGTGCTTTCTGTCTGTCTTACAGTTTCAAATTCAGAGTTGGGTCTCTCCTCCCAGTAGGTGGGTCTTCCCTCACTGAAGAGTGGAGACATCACCACACCCCCTCCCTGCGCCCTCCCTAGTCCTCATTCTGTGTGAGCATTTGGAGAGAGGACGTCACGGCTCTACAGACCTCCTGCAATGGTCAGTTCTCATGCCTGGAGAGCTGTAACCTCCCTCCAAGGCTCCAATCCTTGTAACCAGAACACCGACATTGGTGTAAGCAGTTATACATACAGTCTAAACTGATGAAACAAAAGTGAGAAGAGCAAACTTATCTACCTTCTGCCCGAAAGAGAGGGGAAGCAGAGTGTATGAGGCTGTTTTATATGGGCATGTTATATCTGACAGCTAAAGAGTAATTGCCCAGATCTTTCACATAGAGCTATCACTGTGAAAGGAGTATAGAGAGTTCAGGCAGCCTTTATAACACAGCTCAGAGGAGAGTAACACAATGAGAACACAGACAGCAGCTAGCACAGAAAGCTCAGACAGACCGTTTCAGTTTCACACAGCTAAATATTAGGCTTCCAATCACAGCAAAGGGGAGTGGCCTGACTTCTGGCTGCTAATTTAGTTCTAGACACACACAGATTAGCTAATATCTTCTATACTAAATGATTTAGGTAATCCAAACCAATTGCAGAAATGCTGATTTTTACTGTGCCCATCATTACAGATATGATCTTTGTAGCGACAAAACCCCTTTAAGCTTTGCCTTATCTGTACATTTTGATTTAAAATTGTATGGAGGCTCTGATGATGATAAGGTGATGGTTTACATTTTCACAATATGATAAATAAACTTTTTTTTATAACTAAAACATTTTGAGTGGTCCTAAGGGCCAAACATTAGCTGGTCCTAAATGCTATAAACTTCAAATAGGAACCTCAAGAATGAAAAGGTACAGAAGTTACATCTATATATTTTTATAATCTTCATTTAACTACAATCATAAAAAGAATCTTTTATTTTCCACTGAGAACTGCTTTAGGAAACTTTTATGTTTAAAACTTAACCGTTTTTGAACGCTTACATCTTAGTGTATTCAGAACTGTTGAATATTTTATTCAACTATTGCCATGGGATTTGCTTTCTTTTCAATATTTATCTTTTTTACATCAAGAGCATCAACTTAAGCGCTAGACAGTTCATTTCACTCTATTGGATCATAAATTTATGGATATATAATGTTGTGTTTGTGAATCATATGAGCACTGAAGTAGTGTTGCCAAACTATAACGGTCCCGGACGTAGAAGTGGATCCACTGGACCACCGCAAGCGATGGTGTAAGCCACGGCAGGGAGCGGAGTCCAAGTAGGTCCCAGTTTAGACCAGAGCCTGCCGCAAAGCGGGATGGACTTGCTGCGGCGGGAGTCCACCAGGTCGCTACCCCTGACGTGACTTGCTTGCGGTGGCAGCCGAGGTATAGCGTGGTACAGAATCGTCTGGCAGGCACGTAGTCAGGGACAGGCAGAAGGTCAGGACAGGCAGCTATGGTTCGTGGTCGTGGACAGGCAGAAGGTCAGGGCAGGCGGCAGAGGTTCGTGGTCAGGAGACGGTAGCAAATGGTACGGTACACTTTAGATCAGAACTAGACCACTGGGAACGCTTTCTCAATAGGCAAGGCACTAAAGATCCGGCAGGGAGTGAGCTGAAGCGCCCAGGTAATATAGAGGTAGCGCCTGGCAATTAGCCAATTACCGGTGCACTGGCCCTTTAAATTTCACAGAGCCGGCGCGCGCGCCCTAGAGCACGGGAACGCGTGCTCCGGGCAGCAGGAGGCTGCAGAGACACAGGAGCGTGGCCGGGTGAGTGCCGGCGCGCAGGGGGACGAGTGCAGCCGTCGCCCGACATCGGGGCAGCGGCGGCGCTTGTCCTGGTAGCGAGGGTACAGGCAGAGCCGCGACGGCGCCCGCAGCCCGAGTTGCGGGCTGCGGCGCCATTCGCAACACCCATCTATGGCCACAATGCCCCAATCTTTACTTGTTCAATACTAGGATACAGTTTCTATCAGAGACAGATAACAACATTAAAGGGCCTGTGTGTAAAACAGTATATGGGGCCCCTTGCTCCAAATTAGCTGATCACAGAGTCTCCCATTTGTCTTTCTAAGGGTGCTTTCACACGGTGTGTTTTTTTATCCTTTTTTTGTGCATAAATGTACAGCATTAATTGTGAAAGCACCCTAAGAATCCATCAGTAGTATTAAGCAACAGAATTAATTACCATAGTTCAGGCCTTTACATGCAAACTAACAAAGAGTAAGGAATTGGTTGTAGGTGACAGTGCCCCTTCTCTTTTTATTCAATGGGTTCCCTGAGCACCCACACAATTGCCAGGCATAAGATACTTGTTCAATGTCCATAGAATGTCCAGAGTTTAAAACCAAGACCCTGAAACATTGAAAACCCTTAAAGAGAACCTGTCAGGTGGTTTATGCTCCCCTACTTGAGCACAGGATGTGATAGAGGGAGAGAAACTGAACTCGGATATACTCACGCTTGACAAAATGGTTTGTATTCTTCTGTTTAAGAAATAAAAACGCACAAGAGTCATTGAAGTAACTTGAAACTGTCAAAACACCATAATTTTTGTCCAGGACAGTTTCATTAGTTGTTTTTTTATTTTTTTCAGTTGAACTACAATTCAAACACATTTTCATTAGTTGATTTTCAGTAAATTTAAATTTATTATTACTTTTGACAGTTTCAAGTTATTTCAGTGACCATTGTGGGTTTTGCTTTCTGTCATTGAAGGGTTCCAACAATTTTGTCCGTGTGTGTATAAATTTATTTGATTTGTAGCAGATCAAAAGATAAAACTGAAAGTACTACTGATGCCGCCCACATACAGTGATTGAAAGTTTGCTCAGTACACACTTCTACTTTCTCTTAAGGAGTCCTGTCAGTATTTACTCTGCTTTTTTTTTACTCCAAATCATATAAACCTACATTGCTTTTGAATTTGTTTTGCCCCCCCAAATTTTTTTTAAAATAAACTAATGAAACTGGCCTGGACAAAAAATAATGGTGTTTTGACAGTTTCAAGTTATTACAGTGACTATTGTGTTTTTTTCTTTCTCTAATGGAAGAGTAGCAACAATCTTGTCCATGTGGGACACAGAGTTCAGCTTCTCTTCCTCACATCCTGGTCTCAGGTAGGATAGCATAAAGCACCTGACATGTTCACTTTAAATTCTATGCACACTATTGCAGTCTGCCACAAGCATATATGATGTCTACTGTCTAAACAGATGGCGGTGGTAGCTGTAAAAAATACAACAGGACCCATTTTATTGCTACACACTAAGGACGACATGCATGATTTTTGCTGCCCAGACGCCAACTTTATTGTGCACAATATTAGTGTAGAATGCACCTGAATCTATGAACCTGTTCTACTGCGGGTCATAAATCAGGCACAATCAAGCGCAAAAATGACAATTCAGGTTTAGGTAATGCACCTGATATTGGAGTGTGCCTGGTTAAAAATATAGCGGGGCCCTGTTCATACATGTCGGGCTAAGGGTATGTTCACAAGGTGTATTTGCAGGGTGTAATTCAGCATGTAATTCCACTGCAATACGCCCGAATTCAGCCCTGCAAATACAGTAATTCACAGCTCTCATTGAGAGCTATGATTACCTGCTGTCTTCACTCGAAAGTGAAAGTCAACGTGAGCTGGCTGTCAGCGCTTTAGAAGTACGTGCTGGCCAGCGCATACTTCTAAAACACCAGTTGTGTGAACATACCCTAAGTTTCAATAATCATTTTAGCTCTGAAACCGAACATTCAAAATAGAAAGTGCTTTGACTGACCCCAAGTAATAACATATAGAGAAAATACCGGCTCACCAGCTGAAAGACGCATGGAGCTGCGTGGAAGGCAATCCTAGGCAGTAGTGTTGAGCGATTATAATCGACAAAGTTGAAATCGGTACGGTTTTTAGGTTGATCGGAAATTTCCGATCACGCGATAATTTAGGTGAGAATCTGCGCATAATCTATTACTATCGCACCATTTTCGCCGCTTTCTGTCATTTTGGCGGCCAGCAAATCAGCTTAGAGAAGAGAGCAGGGTGAGCTGGGTGTGTGACGTCATGACTGTGATGTGTATGGTTGTGATTGGCTGGAAAAATCACGTGACCTCGTTTTATATAGAACAGCCCTTCCTGTTCAGCATCAGTGTGTCTCTGTGTCTCATAAGAGCAGGACGTGTGTCAGCTTTCTCCTCAATACAGCTCAGCAACACAGTTCTCTTTGTTCACACAGACAACTATGCTTTTAGCTGTGAACATTAGAACATAGGCAGATTTGAGAATTTCAGTTTTTAGTTAGTTAGGCTGAGACTTTGAAAGAAGCATCTAGCGCAGTACAGCCGTGGGGGGGGAGGGAGTGGGGGCGGGGGTCGAACACAGACAGGAAGGCAGGCTTTTGAAAGGAGAGTGTATATTGTGCAATCCAGATTGCTTTGAATCTGCATTGAAATGGCTTTTTATATACCAGTTTTTGGTAAAATAGTACCTTGTATTTTGTGCAGTCTGTACTTTATTAGGAAACAGAACTTTTCTAGTAACTACAGGTGTATTTGATAGGTGCAAAACCCACCTTTTATTATCCGTAATGATTTATTTTGGTTTTTTTTCACT